>KV744822.1:0-86957 GCA_001692735.1 Lepidopterella palustris CBS 459.81 | reverse complement strand
TTTTTTTTTTTTTTTTTTTTTTGTTTGTTTGTTTTTGGAGAGAACAGTTATGCTAATAGTACCCAGACTTCATCTTTCTTACCGTAGATTGGCTAGGGGCATTCTTTTCGTTGATGGCGCTGGGTATTTCCGTTCTTTTATTAACGTCTCGCTACCACGGCGAATCCATGAACCAGAGTTGCTGATTCATCTTACAGCTGCACAAAATACATTTGATTATCTTGGTGGAACTCTGTATATTGTCTGGTTGGTTACCCTTACAAGCCCTACTATCGTGGATCCTTCTACCTTTCATAAATCTGGTTTCCCAGTCTCACCTTTTCCGTATCACATATCCATCATTTACGCAGCGCAGAGCGCTTTCTCATGGACTCACCAAAGTCTAGATCGCCAGCCACACAACCATCTACTTCCATCATTTCCGCTGCAGAAGGCCCTGCCATTTCTATGACGCGCAGAGGATAGCTTCTCCTTTGTTCTAGGCTAACCTCCTCGCAGCGTTCTACTCGAAATCGGCATCTTCATCTCTCAATTCATCTGGCTATACCGTACGCGTCACATTCGGCGTGCCGCTAAAAAAATGGGCAAAACGTATGACGAATACATGGCCGACACTACACCTCCATCCGATCGGCAACGCCCGGACACCGCCAGAACGGTAGAAACGCTTGATGCGTACAACGGCGAATCTTACGAAACAATTTACGAGACTATTGCTGCGCTGGAGAAGTGTAAGACGAAGGATGTGAAAAGCCCGAAAAATGAGAATTTGGATTTAGAGATGGGCATTCAGGGCGTGAAGGTTACAGAAAAGGGCATGGTTGCTAGGTCGGCGGGACGGGTCTACTAGTCAAGACGGGGATGAGGATGGGTGGCGTACGGAGCTTTGATATAAAGAAGATGGGTGGAGATGGGTTATAATGGGCGGAGTGGTAGAGTGGTCAAGTTGTTCGTCTGCAACGTAGCGAGTATGATTTTTGGGGCACGGAAAAACGGGAGGATATTATGAAATATACGGACGACTGAGATTTCGGGATCCAAAACTCAAGATTTTTGACTGGTATGGAGCGGTAAAAATGCGCCGGACTGTCTACTCGCGGATATCTCCTCCTTCTGCTATCATTTTCAACTTCGGGTTCATTTCTTAAAAGCCACGGAACGCGGGCGCTGGATTGCTAAAAGCACATCGACTCACTCTCGTATTTCCGATTGACACCTATACCTGTACAACAATCTACTCTACTTCATCCTTCGCTGGGAAACATACCACCAAGACACTTTTCCAATACTTCTCAAGCACTGTAGCCTTTACGGCGCGATTTCATCAACCTGGTTCCGGCTTTCATGTTCATCGGTACTGGGTACTGCGTTCTCAATGTGGGTTTTTGAATGGGGTGTAATGGTGGAGGGGACATATGCTTCCCTCAATTTTGTTACATTTGTGGCGCGCAACGGTCCCTGGGGGGATTACGTTTCCATGTGTAATGTTCGTTATGGATCTATTCTCTTTGAAAGATGAAGCTTTTTATCAGACAATCTTTGTAGGCGAATGGTGGATGGGAAAGGCAAGGGAAAATAATTGGGCTGATGGTTTGACTTAATCTCGACTTACTTGTCTTGTCATATTACCGGTTTCATGAATACGTCGCGTGCAAGTTGCTTTGATTCCCACCCTTGCTGTCCTCATCCTTTACTCGAGATCGAACGCTGAGGGCAGCTTTCGACATGATATAGGCGGATTATTCGCTGTCTTGATCCATAACGGTAAAGTATTTTAATTTAATAATCGATCTAACCTGGCTAACCTAAAGTCCAGTCGCTCAATCCACAGAATATATCATTTACCTCTTGATTCGACTGATAAATGCGTCGTAGTCCCTCTGTAACTCGTCGCCAGACCCTCCCATCTGACCATACAATACGTCCTTGTCTTCAAGTCTACCAATAGACCCCCAACAGAGTGCGTGTTTTTTCAATACCACTCCTCCATCACAATGCAGGCTGTCCCCTACCCACCCCCGCCGGAACATCATCCCCAGGAACAAGCAAAGTCGTCCTCAGCGCCTCGATCTCATTATCCCCCAACCCACAAACACTCCTCATATAGCCCTCCGCACCCCCCCACTCCCTATCCAACATCTCCAATGCCGCAATCATACTCTCCTTCTTCGCGCCAATCATCCTCAACGCCGCAGCACGACTCTTCTTCATAGCATCCGGCGGAATAACTTCTTCTTCTTCTTCTTCTTCCTCCTCGGCAGCATCCGCAGCGCCTTCCCTTTTCGCTAATAGTGCGGCCAACTCGGCTTTCGTCATGCCCGTGCCGTTGACCTGCGAGAGGGTAAGCTTCCTAAAGCCGGTGCTCTGCATGAGTTTGTTGACGAGCTTCTCGCGCATGGGCAGGAGGCCGAGCTCGGTCAAGTTGTAGTCAGTGGCAATGAGGTCGCGTGGCACGCCGAGGAAGTCGAGGATCAGGCCGAAGAAGATGCCGGTGCGGTCTTTGCCGGCTGTGCAGTGGATTAGGGCGCCTAGCGGCGGAATTTGGGTGCTACTGGGGGGTGGTGAGATGGAAGCCGTGAAGTTGATGGGTGGTATTGGTGCGTGGGGCGAGTTTGAAAGGAATTGGGAAGTGCGGCGGGCGGGTGGGGTTGAAGGTGGGGGGAGAGCTGCTAGGTGGAGGAGGATGGTGCGGAATGAAGTGCCAGCGTGAGTTAAGATGTCGTGATAGGCGTGGGTGAAGCCCTGTAGAGAAAATCAGCAGAGTTTCTAGGTTGGATATGTGACCAAGTTTGACTTGGGTATACTAGGGACAAAACGCCGCGGGTTTTCTTTGTTGGGTCCAAAGGAGAGCTGAGAGGTAGGCCTGGTGGGGACGTTAACTGAAGGCCACTTGGGCGACCAAAGCCAGAGCGAGAAGGTGCCCATCAATCCGTGCCGGTCTGAGGATTTGATCCAAGGATTTACAGTCTCCTTGATCATTGCCTCAACTCATCGATTCTACAGTGTGCCCACCACCCCCCTTTTCTTCACCCACGACCCAGCCTTCCGCTCCTCTCAGGCTCGCCTCCGAAAGCTCCTGTATGATCGGGAACGAATGAACATGTACGACCCACCTCAACATCTTCCCCCATATATTTCATATACCGCTCCGCCAATCTCTCCGGGCTGTAATCATCGTCCTTAAAAACAGGACACCACACCCTCTCCAAGCCCTCATTCTCCATCATGGCCAACCAGCCATCCCTCACGCCCATCCCATCCTTCGTAACGCCGTCCTCGCCCACCTCTTCCCCGATTTCCTTCCCGTCCAGCCCAGTCTTCGCCTTGATAACACCCCTCCACCCTTTCAAAACTTCCGGCTTCGAGCGTAAATCAAAAACGGCTTTGACGCCGATTGACCGCACTGCGGCCCATCCTGCTTGATCGAGTTGAGATACTTCGGCGCTGCGGAAGAGGATTCCTGGGCGCACTTTTTGGCCGGTCGGCGTGCGAAGGCCGCCGGGATAGAGGGCGGGGTCGCGGAGGTTGTTGATGTTCGGGACGACGAAGAAGGGCGGGATTGGGAGTGGGACTGGTTCGGAGGTAGTCATGGTGGGAATGTTGGGTGGGGGGGTAGTTCGGCGTGCTGAGATTGAGCCGTCGGAGACTCGAGGGAGGAGATTTGGAGAGTGGGCAGCGGAGAACTCGGTGGAAGATTCGTTGAAGAATTCTGTAGAGCTGCTGGAGAACTAGAATGCTGCCAGAGCAGAAAAGTGGTCTTGTGAGTGCAGGATTTTGAGGAATGGTGGTAATTGGAAGCAGAGGAGTTTTCAATCCACACGGTATCAGAGAATATACATATAAGCCATCTAAAGAAATTAGTTTCAGGTATATACACTCAGAATCGGCTATCAAACAATTGCGCGTTCACCCTCGTCACAAAGGTACGGGAAAGCAGTCCCTTAACGGTGAGCTCTCTATCGCCGAGGTTCCGATTTCCGGGGGTTGAAAAGATATTCCCCCCGCTCTGTGAGGGGCACTGGCCTGGGTGTGTGCAGAACAGTGCCGAGTGCCGTCTTTGTATATGCACAGGTGTCGTCGCGGCCAGTGAGTGTTTCATGATTGTCAACGTGCTCCGATATGCTTTAGGAGATATGAAAGGAAAAGCTTAAGGTGGGACTCGGCCGGTTCGCCTTCCGGCTGCGGAGTTCAGCCAATTTAGCTCCTTGTATAGGCCGAAATATACCCTTATCTGTTTGTTTATCACAGTTCACTGATGCACGAATTAAGACATTCACTCTTCTACTGCATTATTCACATGTTTTAATTTGTTTTCCGTGGGGGAGAATAAGTGCCCTGTAGTTAGTCCAAGGCTGATATGAAACCTGGGAAAGGGAAATCAATTGGAAACAGAGGTACTTCTAAATAATATTCATGCAATGATTAAATTGACAATATTGGGCATCTGAACGTAGAGTGGTATACTGTTGGAAAATATACCAAATTCGAGATTTTATTAGGCAATCCAGGGCACTACTTCTTCATCGCCTTTTCGGGGTTTTGCTCAAAGGCCTTGCACCACCTATCCCACTCTCTCGCCCCCTTGGTCATGACAGCTTTGATATCGTCCTTGACCTCTGTAATCTCCCACTGCTCGTCTTCCCAGTTCTTGGACTGCCCACCAGTCTGTGACGGCGACCAACCAATCGCTTCCAGTACGGTCGTCTCGGTAGGAGGCACACCATGACTAGGGAAAAGTTTCGCGTCCTGCTCATGGCAACGTGTAGCAAGGTATTTGCCTAGGATCTCGAGACGTGGAGAAGGCGTAAAGGTTAATCTCAACTTGCTCTCGTCGTCCTTCCCGCCGCTGTTAGATGATGTGAGTCGTTTAGTAGTAGATCGCGCCATCTTCGCGCCCCGAATCGACGAAAAGGCCCATACTGCGTCAATCTCAAGTAGTCCGCCAAAGGGCCAGACAAATGTTGCGAGTATGTCGATGGCGGCCGATACGGGCAAGAGACCGGTGGCTATGATGGCGTCGCGCTGTGCCTTGGACTTGGAGCGCATCATCGAATTAACAAACTCGGTGCGGATTTCTTCTTGAGTCCCATGGACGGAGGATGGGTAAACCAGGATAATCTCCTCCAGCCCCACCGTCTTATGCGTCGTCGAGTCTTCGACATAACCATCCTCAGCATGCGTGTCAGCCGATCCACTAGGACTGGGGCTGGGGCTCTTCTTGTCGTCCACGATACGGCCCAGAAATTCGAGGTTAGAGCTTTTGGTTTGCGACATTGCCCAACTTATGCCCTTCGTAGCTTTACTCTTAATGCCTTGCCAGCTAGCCGTTTTAGCTGTGCTTGTCTTAGCCGAGCGGACCTCCTCCTCCCACATCCTTTGTACCTTGTGCATCCAATCTTCCTTCGCGCCTTCGGCCGGCTTTGAGAGCGGAGGGGGTGGAGGTGTGTAAATGAGGAAGCGCTCCGGCACTTGGGGCAATGTAACCCCTGGAACATGAACGCGGGGCTTGGGGAATGGGACGAGGTATGCGATTAGTTTGTGCGGGTCGCGAGTGTAGTGGACAGGGTTCGATGGGTCGTCAACGCCAAAGTTTTGCTGAACGCGGCGAGGCGGGAGAGGCGGCTCGTATCCTGATGTTCCATGTGTTTGGGAGGTTATTGGGAGAACTGTAGGTAGGTTTGTTGACGGCTGAAGCTCATGTTTGCCCTCAGATGGCGACGGAGGAAATTCTGGGGAATTTACGGCTGGTGGAGGTGGTGTGTAGAGGTCTTCAGATTGCGATGGAGGGGCGACGCACTGGTTTGATTGTGGCTGATATGAGTGGTACTTCTCCGGCGGATGCGAAGAGGCAGTTGGTGCGTATGATGGTGGTTGGTTTGTATCGTAGCTCTCGGACAATGGAGCAACTGTTGGAGGGCTTGCTCCTGGTTGATATCCCTGGTAGCTCTCAGATTGTGGTGGGGGTATTACAGATTGGTTGGCCGCTAGTGGATTGGAAATGTAATTCTCAGGCGGATGAGAGGGTGCAGCAGAGTAGCCCTCAGGAGGCGGCGGAGGGTAGTTACTCATTTTTCCTACCTGGCTCGCTGCTTCGAGAGTCGACTGAAGCGATGTTGACGTAGTTGAGAGAGTGATGACACTTGGACAAACAGCTTGACAACAAATAGCATATATATAGAAAGCCGACTGCGACCCTCGTAGGGTGGACGTCGTTAATAACGAGCAGGCCAATTATGCCATAGGTATGAAATAGTTGCGCAAAACCCTACGCGTTCTCTTTTGGGGCTTGGTGCTGTTGACGACACCCGTGGACATGATGCAATTAGCTAGCGATGACACCTAAGCCTCGCCTGAACATTCGGATCGGCGGTAGATCTAAGAGCACAATTAAAAGCCAGGATAGATACCTGGTGTCCCGTCAATTGGGCCATGTCTGGATTGAGGATACCACCGAAGCCGAAATTCCATGAGCGAGACAAGATGGGAGGGAAGAACGGGTGATGAGGCGGAAACAACCTCAATAATATCTGCCAAGACGCTAATCTCTTTAAGCTGCTCCAAAGTTCAGCCACATTAGCCACAACACCATGGCAACTTTCACGTTTGATAAGACCGACTGGAATCTAGCCGTTACCACAGTTCATCAAGCAGACGAGCACAATGGCGCTTGCTAACCACCATCTCTATAAGTTATCTAGGGCGGCATGGTGGAAGTCGTAATGATATCTTCTTTCATCTATTCATTCCCACCACATCAATGCAGAAGAGCTTGTTTGAACCTCTCTCCATCCCGCACATCAGACTCTTACAACACAATGGTGTCGTCAATCCTATTCTAATCTATCTCAACTGTTTCTTTTTTTTTTTTTTTTTTTTTAACAATCCTTGGACTTGCGTGTTTTGTATCAAACTCGTATACACCATCGCCACGGAACTCAACTTTGCGAACAACGCCAACAAACATAATGAGCGCCACCTCAACAAAGGTTCCGACTCTGACGAGGAGCTTGCTCTTAGCGGAGTCCCCAAGGAGGATACCCAAAAGAAGAATAAACCGTATTATGGGGACCTTCATACCCAGAAGGAACGTTACAAAAAGGCAAAGGCACAATTACCGGGCGAAGGCCTTGGGGATCCAGCAAAAGCGTAAATAAAAGCCCGGCGGCACCAGAATGGTCTTAAATCCAAGGCTAAACAAGCACTCAGTTCTCTAAAGGCCGTTTTACTCGGCGACAAGTACGTTCCCCGACGCTCTATATCATATACTTTTCCACTGGTCAATACCGTAGAACTTCATTCATCCAAAAGGCACAGTTTTCAGCACCTTAGGGGCTGGGTTTTGTGTACTTCAATACAGAGAAGCTTTTTCGCTCTCGATTTATAGCCCAAAAGGACCACACCTAACCCTTACAAGCATTGAGTGCGTTGATCTTCAACGGCTGGGATCAACGACACAACGTTGATTCTCGGCTTCTCATCGCACGTTGGACCGAATGGGTATTTGAAGAGCGTCTCCAGAAGGGGGAAAGGCTTTCTGAGTTTGACGAATCCTATCTTGAGGGCTGTCGCGAAGCCAAGAATACACCTGTCGTGTTCGAAACATAAGAGACTTATTTTTACACCTGGAAATTTGGAATTTGGAAGAACGCACCCCGCCGACGGCGAGAGATGAAATGGCACCTCCAGTACAGGTTGTATCAGACTTTTATGGCAGCTCAGTGAGAACTTTATAACACAGTGGGTGAAGATCAAGTCATAACCAGGATTGCGGCACTGCGGCGTCAACTGAACAACTAAAAGAAACCCTTCAACTAAAAGAAGTATCCAATAATATCTTCGCGGAGCGTCAAGATGTTGCTGGGGAGGGTTGAGCATTGGGTGTGGGTATCCCCCGAGTCCAATAGATGCTAACGCATCATCGACAACGGAGCCAGATCTCACTCGGGGCAAAGGTACGGGCTCCTTGAACAAAAGGAAGACCATTAAAGCAAAGACTCATCGACCGTCCGAATTAATGGATGCAGTGAACCCGTTTCTGGACGATTTCTTGGAGGATGCGTTAGCGAATGCCGGACTCGGAGAGGCTGCTGATGGTGACCCTTTGAGTGAGATCACAAGGTCCAGGTTCCGTGACACTTGTCATTGTGATGGTTCTATTGGTAGCGAGATATCTAGCGATGATTCGTCGATTGAATTTATCTTGTAAGTCTCCGGAAGAATGTTTTTAGCTTGATCCCTTTTTCCGGATGCTTTCTGGCTATGCAAATGGAAAATAAAAGCGGCCAGACCCGTAAATACACCATTGGGCGCAGAGTTGACAAGGATGTAGACAGGCAGCAAAGGAATCCGAATTAGGTTGCCGTCTGTGCCTATCTAAGGTTTAGCGGTTATGAACTTCTTCGCACTACGTTAATTATGGTCTGGATAAGGGAGCATTTAAGTGGCTTGCATGCACGAGTATATCATTCAATGTTTTCTTAAGGTTATTTAGGCCTAGTTATAGTTATAGCTTAGCTTGGAACCCTTTCTTTGGCTTCCTATCAGCTGGAAGCTGGTGTAAAGATTGAATCGCTTGTTGATTGAAAGGAGCCGATACCCCTATCTTTATACCCATACATCGCTGAAACAGTGGCGTGACTAGAGATGAAACGGCCTAGCCAACACTTCCATTGTTTCCCCCAACTGCCTTCCATTACAGAACGCATACAAATATCAATGGTGTGGCATCAGTTTTGCCAGCGTTGCTCAACAATCACCCCTCACCAACATATCGACTCCTTCCACTGAAGAATGGGCGCGCATTACCAAGCTCAAAATAATCAAGGCCAACGAACTGTCACGCTATGCTGGTATTAGTGTGACCGACATCGACGAAAATGGCGAAATTGATGGCACAACCAGTTGCGATCGAAGATGTCTTTAGAAATACACCGTTCCTTTCTCGGCTTGACGCACCTGAAGTGAAGGCCATCCCAGACATGCAAGAAAATCCAGTGGTTGGGCAGGTCGAATTCAAATATCCTCAATATAGGAGAACGAACGTAAAAACCGTGCTTGCATGCATCGATATGACTGAGGAGTATTCCACCTTGACAGAACACCTTCGATCACGGGGGTTTGAACAATGTCTGCACCCTGTCTTTCGTAACAGCGCCAGCGGACCGTTGCTCGGTTGCGAAACCTGAATTAGACTTGGAAGAGTTGAAGTCACCATCCAGAGCACACGCCGTTGTCTCGTAGGCTCTCACTGCAGTCAAAACCCCAGTTACAGCTTCGCAATGCTCATGATCATGTAGGCATCGGCTTGGAATGTGACGGGTTAAACAGCAAATGTTGCATTCGTCGTCGGGTCAAAAGTTGGCATTGGTTGCCGGAGTATTCCAGGGCCCCAACGGTGGACTATGAGCACCTAAAGAAGCAATCGTCTTGACTGTCATGAGAGTGAGAAGCGGCCAAAGTTATGTATGAATGTTCTTAGTTCATAGAAGGCATGTTTGCGGCCTCCCTTTGCCAGTCAATTCTGTTATCTTAACTGATACTCATCGGGTCAATCCACAGGTACTGATCATCCAGGCCACATGTGAATGTAATCACATCGATATACGTTGGGCATTTTTAACCCACCGCACATGGCTACAGTAGTCACCCAATGCCATCACAACCTCTCCAACGACAACGTGCTTCTTATCCAGGCTTGGGTTCACCGTCGTGACAAAGAACTGGCAACCATTCGTAATCGGCCCAAATTCGCCATACTAATTATCTCGGGGTGCGTGTGTCTTATTTAGGGCAAAGTCCTCGTCGTTGGATTGCGATGCGTTGTGTATGCAGGCGCTACCTGTGCCATTGTGGTGGATGAAGTCACCATCTTGGATCATGAAGCCGGGAATCACGCGGTGGGAGGTGCTGCCTTTGTATCCTTCGGACTGGCTGCGTGAATTGGTATATTCGCTGGTGTAGACGTGGCGGAAATTCTCCTCGCTTGTAGGGGCGGTGTTGAGGAAGAGTTCGATTTGTACGCGGTCAGCGGCTTGTGTGAAGCTGCAGCACTGGTGGCTGCTGGTCTTGAGTTCTGATGCTCAGACTCCACGGGCTTACCCGACTTGCTCATGCCACATTCCATAGTTGTTTTTGATCATAGTAGCTATGTAGTCGTGGATTTTACAGAACCTAGGCTGTGTTCCAAACAAATGGGGAAATATTGCAGTGATGCAGCCACACCAAAAAAGCCACATCGGTCAACAAAAAGAATGGCCGAATCAAGCAAGGCACAGAAACTTTCGAATTTAATAGTTATGTACCAGCTAAAATATTCTCTCGTCGACCGCCCATTCTCAAGCTGGAAGATGTCAATGACGTACCAATAAGGATAATAATCAATGTGTGAGAAAGAAATGCTTACCAAAATAGGGATGGAAACACCCACTCCATAGTTTTCAAAGTCATTATGGGATCCGCATAAAAATATAGAGGATCTCTATGCTGAGCGTGTCTCATTTCAAAGCTATGTCAATCCACTTCAGATTAGGATGACTAGTTTCTTTAAAATTAAGGGTATCTGTATCTTCTCCGACTTCGTATTGCCCTCCACGTCCAAGAAAAAACCTTTTCGAAAAGAACACTCCAAAGTAAATATAGGATAATACTATATCCTCTAGGGTATGTCGCAGCTACATATATGTATGAAGCACTGTAGCCTCAAGTAAACCCTACCCCAAGCCAGTAAAGGTGTGCATCAAGAGTGTAAAGAAGAAAATATCCCGCAGGATCGAAGTGCTATGCTTAGAATAAACAAATCATTGGAGTGAGGAGGAAATGAGAGATATGATACTATGTGTAATGCCTCAAGTCGGCTTATCGCATCCGATTCGTCCAAGCAACTCTTTCCTGTCTCCATGGCCGGGAATGCTAATCCCACTCGCTCTCGACGCCCCTCCTCTTCCACTGCTCCGCTTAAAACTGCGTATGCCAGGGCTTGTTCGTCTTGTGAAGGTCAGAGATTCAACACCAACTTCCTCCTCCACCGGCATGGAATCCATGGGCTTGACCACGCCGTTAGAGTGCAACATCCTTGATTCATTGAGTTCTTCATCCTCAACATCTTCTTCTTCCTCTTCCCCTTCATCATCCGATCTCGAATCGTCCGCTCCACAACCCCGAACAACCTTCCAGGCCACCCTGACAATCATGGCAAACCACAACAGCGTGATTACTTGCAATGCAAGCAAAAGTCCCAAGAAGCTCCAGCGGATTCTTGAGTTCCAACAAACGGCGCCCTCTGGATCAAGATAGGTCTGGAGTATGTTCCGCCAAATAGCGGTACCTCCGTTCATTTCATATCCATTAGGACTAGAAGTCGCAGTGATCACGGCGCCAGTTTTGGAATTGTAACATGCAGATGGAATGCCAACAGGGGTATCGGCGTATAGGGACCAGCATATCATGAGGTAGAAGATGTGGCGGGTAACAAACCACACTGCCATAAAGACACCGAAAGCGATGTCGCAGGCTGTGGTATAGCCAAGATATTTAAGCATTTTGGCTGCCTATCGTAACGGTTACCGTTGGTGCACCAGAATCATTAGTTTAGACATTTAATGTGTGCTTACGGGAAGAATAATGTCCACGACATCCATTGCACACAGGATTACGTTTCCAACCTTCATTTGATAATAGCCATAACTCATAAAGACAAGAGCGCTAGTGATGATATGGTGCGTGAACATCTGTGCGTAGTCTTTCCGCCTTTCTTCAATGTTGACAACAAGGATTTGTTGTAACCAAAAGGCGAATTGAACAAGATAATACCATTTGAAAAGGCCGTTCATTTGTCGGGTAGGCCAGTGTGTCCACATTTCTTTCGGGTTAAACCAGTATGGAGAATTGGACATGATGTACTAAAATGACTAAGATCAGCACAGTCCCTCATATTTCGTAAGACAATATTGTAAGAGCAATGTTGGTTAAAAACCGTTCCCGCCTGTGCAGAATGGGCCGGAGACATACCATGCCCAAAGTCCAGAACACCGAGTAGTAAATTAGCAGCCAGGCTTGCTCGGCAAATCTGACTCTCTCCTTCTTCGTCCTGATACCCCCCAAACTTGCCAAGGGGTGCAGAATGTAGTCCATTACTGCCGCACGGAGGCCGGTGAACACGACAATCCAAAACGCCACGAAAGACAGATCGTCGATTCCCGACGTATAGAGGCCGCTTGCTGCATCGTAGTATGAAAGGTTGAAGAATCTATGTGTTCGCCGTCGTGCGCGAGGGAAGCAGATATGGGTCAGGAAGAGGAGGAGGAGGAGGTTAATGGAAAGGCCTGATTGCCAAATTAGCCACTGATATAGATAGAGACCTAATTTGTCGTTTGAAATACCTGTCTGATGTTCGCAGATCAAGGAGCAGAGTGTGTCAACCAGACTCTCATCTTTTGCTTTCTTTTTCGCCTTTTTCACGACTGATCTGCGGGCTCCGCTCTTGGGGGAGTAGTCATTGTACACTTTCAGCGAGTCAACTGCCTCCCATGCTCCGTCCCGTTTGGGTTCGGATGTCCAATTGAGGTCGTCTGAATGCGTAAAGCCGTTCGCCGCCTGCGGAAAAGCCACCTTCATAGCCATGGCCTTCTCTAAGGCAGGAACGGGAGTCAATGTATTCGGAATTAGAATGCAGAGGTCATTTATATGTTTAGTGAATGAAGCGGCAGCAGATGAAGTGATTTAGGACGGGTCGGTCCTGCTGTGTCTCCAGGTGTGAGGGGAACAAGGGAATAAGTTGTTTCAAGATGTGCGGTGTGCTCAGGCCTTTTGATTTTGGTGGGGAAGGCCTGGGCGCGGTGTTGGGATGTCGATTGCGATAGGTGAGGAGTGGCCGTCAGTAGATTATAACGCAGGGCTCAGCGTAGGCAGTGAGCAGAAACGTATGGGAATACAAAAGGACGAATAACTCGGGCTCTTTATGAGGCCGCGGGGGTTGCACAGAAGGTTGAGCAGGGGATAGTTTTGTGTGGTCTGAGCGGTCTCGAGCTTGGGTTGATGTTGCTTGCTGCCGTCGGCCTAATCTCCAATGGCAACTGAACAAATGCTAACTTGCCAAGAGGAACTCGCCCCCGGGCTGTTAAGCATTTTCGTAGAGGACCACCGGGGCAGATTAAACGGTGGAGTGTTCCAAGCGTCACCTGCCACCAATCACTCTACCCATGTGGTGATGCATCACGCTGTATTTGTCGGCTTGCTCGTCCGGCACAGCTGAGCCTTTACATGCAGCAAAACGAGGAAGGTCACGGGGAGAGAACTTCATGCGCATTTGGAGCTGGTGAAGTTTAGCGGCAGCAGGGGGGCTTTTTGTTTTGTGCTATGGTACAGAAACAACAAGAAGGTAATTGTAGTGAGTAAAGACACCAACGAAAGAGCCCATAATCATCCAGTGCGCCGTTTCATACCGAATTCCAACCAAAGAAAGCACCAAGCAAGAGTAAATATCCTTCCCACAGACGAGCTATCCGCCACTGTCGCAACTTTAGTTGTTGTTCTGGGAGTTGAGGATCCGCAGGATGGCCAGGAAGAGGTTGATCACATCAAGGTAGAGCGAAATCGCCGCTGCAATCTCCTCTTCGACGTGGTAGTGCCTCATGATCAACTGAGTATCTACCAGGATGTAACCACTGAAGATAAGTGCAGCGATGACTCCATAGCCAAGCTCAACCTTGCTGTTGTACGGGAAGAACATTGACATGAAGCCAAAGATGATTAGCACCCAAAGGGCCCCGAAAAGATACGGCATCCACGATGTAAAGTCATATTTGCTCTGGCAAGCAAACAGACTGAGTGCTACAAAGATTCCAAGCGTGAAAATAAGCGCCTCAAGCACAATCTTTGCATCGGTGAAGGAGACTATGACCGAGATCGAGTATGCCTCCAGCGCGGTAAATCCAGTCAGGAAAAGTAGGTTCGTAGGGTACGACTTGCGTTTCCAAAAGGTGAGACCCATGAAAGCGAGGGCTCCGAAGAGCGAAATCCACATCATCCATGAGTTGTTCTGAATCCAGTGCTTGTAGGGTTTGCTAAAGAATGATATGGAGCTAAGGACCGCAGTGGCGAGGAGTTGGACGGTCCTAAACGTCTTGTTAGTCGCATCCATCACATACTAAGGTTCAGAACAAGTGTGTCTCTCTTACAAGATGGCGTAAACCTTTCGAATGAAGGCCATCCGGATATCTAGAGTAGCTTCCGCAATAACCCCGCCAAACTGATGATCAGTTAGTCAACCATGATGTGCCCCAAAGGAGATTCCGAGTTGCCAAAATGTCTCAACTTACCTTGAAATCGTCAGGAATATTGTCATCCTCACCGCGAGGAACTCCTCCTAGCAAGGCTGCTTGAGTTGACGCCTCGGCTTCGTATGAAGGTGGCGGCTGGGAGTAACTCTGGCCTTCGAACGAGTCGCGCTGCGGAGCGGGTTGGTATTTGGTATTTCCTGCCATGGCAGATTCTCTTTTATAGCGTATGGTACAGGCGGAGGATGATGATGGTGGTAGTGAGAACGAGGTTGAAAAGAAGGCGAGTGACAGGTGGAGGCTTTAACATTCGCTCGGGCAGCGGCGCAGGTGAAGGTCCAGTCTTGGCGTAGGGGCTCAGCACGTCACCATTTGAGCAAATAGCCCTTGGAGGGTTGATGTACAACAACCAACTGATATCGCATGACAAGTTCAATCTATCCTGGCCGCGTCGTCACAGACTTGGAAACGATTCATTGAATAACAATCATAATCTAACATGATTTCTCTAACAGTATCTTTTTTTTTTTTTTTGGATAGCACTACTACGAGGAGACTGCGACAACTTCTTAGACGGCAACTCCCATTTCAACACATAAATCTATTTGATGCATCTATTCATTGATGAGACACGCTCTGAGAACACCCATAGGCTGTTGACATGCAACAATCCTTTTTTAATGTCTGGGCAGGAGGATCACAACTTACCCGGCTTCCAATGTTTCATTTCTGTACTTCAAGCTAGGTTCAAGTATTTGGAGACCTTCAGAGAAGGCAGTGATGATAGTTCGAGTTATCAAAATAGCTTCTTAGGGAAGTGAACGTTCCAGTTCCGGCAGGTAATGCATCTTCATTCAACATCTTCCTGAGATTATACTGGCTCTATCCTAGCCCAGTCTTCCTAATCGATTCTCTGTCTATAAAATCAAATCCATCATTGCCGATCTAGATCAACAAAGACACAAGATTTCCTTTGAAATGAACCAAATGAATCGCCGTATTATTCCCGGATCAACGCTCTAATCATCCTTACTCGGATCAATGACCTTGCACATCGTGCTGCGGAACTTCCCATCAAATCGATTTGGAAGGGTATCTACTGTAACCCAGCCGTAGAGAACATAGTCGCTTTCAACTTGGGAAACACAATCCGTATAGCTTAAATACAGTTAATACCGCCACGAATAAAACCTACTAGATCGGTTGGAGCAAAGCGGGGAATTACGTATAAAAGCCACACTCATAGGCCGGCTTGACAGTAAGTGAATGAACCTGCTCATCAAAGCCTAAGCTCGCGAGATTGATGCAGCCCGTAACAAGCGGTATGGCAGCGCAGTCGCCTGTAAAATTGATACCCTTGTAGATAGTGGCAGGGGGGCCGTTCTGGCGGGCGACGTGTGGCTGTGATAGAAGGTCAAGTCAATGCAAGTGTTCTAATGGCTCATAAGAAGAAAGCGCGTACGTTTTCGGCGTTGCTGCTCATTGGATGACCACTAGCCTGGGAAATGAAGGCGCTAATGATGAGCGTAAATATGGTTGCAAAGGAAACCATTTTAGGAAATGAAGTATTAAAGTAGTTTGAGCTTTGAGTATGGAAGAGCCAGAGATTTCAGTTGTAGACGATGATGGGAGAGGTTGTTGTAGAAGGTGCGAGATCGATTCAAAGAGGTTGAGTAAATGTCCTTGTTTATGCAGGCAGCCGTTGAAGAGCGACGCGTGATTTGAACCTCACGGTGAATTGAGCGCGCTAGTTATGGAGTCATCTTGTCAGGCGAATGAGACACTTGACCAGGAGACGGAGGGGTGAATGGTGGTCACGCCTGACCGACAGACCATAGGCCGTGAAAGCCTGAGAACATGTGTGTTGAATAGGAAATTGATATACTAAAGATGATTTCGGAGATAGTGAGTTCCCTTATTATCATACTTAAATATTCAACGGTTGATATTTACATTCGGATACTCATTCAAGCCCATGCTCAAAGGGACGGGGGCTGTACGACATGCCGTGAAAAGGAATTTATCCAAGCCGTTTTAAAAGTACCATCACTTGAGCGTTGATGCCGTGCCATTGGTTACACAAGATTGATCCGCGGAAGAAGTGCCGGAGAAGTATATGAATACTTGCGGGAGAGTTATTGGCTCTCTTCGAGTTTATGGTGAACACTGCTGTCGATTCCGCGTGATAAGTATGAGCTTTACAATAGCTTTTATAATCTCTGATGTGTTGGCAATATCTTTTGAATTAATCGATGCAGATGGAGTGATTTATCAAAGAGACGAGCTCTATTCTCTTCTAACACTGCTGTTGCAAAGAACCTTTTCACTTGACTTTTATTGTTCATCTTTGCGTTCGGTAGTAAGCGCTAGCTCAGCAAAGAAAACGAAATTCCACTCGGGCGTTGACTCCAAAACGAAGGGAAGGTGGGGTTTGAGTCTCCCTATAGAAGGGTTAGTATCTGAAGTCGGGTTGAAAATTGTACTGCTCACATGTAACTTTGCCATCACCAGTCAACGCAGAAACCTTTTCTCTTCTTTAAGAGTAAGATGCCACACATTGCATGAAAACCCTGCCCCAACGGCTTGGAGTTAGTATTAAGAGTTCCTACGGAGACAGTTGAGAGCGCTCTTATGTGATTAGGGCAAATCGGAATAGGCACCCAAGTGGAACTAAGAGTATATGGTAGAGAGATAGAACGCATAAAATGTCCAAGACAGGCTCCTCTACGAGATCATCCAGTTGTAGGTAGCAGTAGCTAAGAAAAGTTATGAAAAGTTATGATCGTGATCCTTGCATCCACTTCAATACGTTCTCTGATGAATCCGTCACCCTCAATATCAAGAGAGTCTGACAATTCGCAGCCAATCGCACCACAAGACATGCAGATTCATTAACAAATTTTATTCTGGGAATCTTCGCTACGTATCTCCAAGAACCAACATTCGGTTCTCCAAGCATACCGTCTTACCGCATCAACAAATAAGAAAAGCAGGTTGTGTAGTGTCAGAGAGGATCAAGATGAGAGAAAGTAAGTGGTTTAAAGAAAGAGACCTGCCCACCCACAATTTACAGAATCTTTCGGAAAAGCACGACAACCAATAGAAAAAGCAACTCGAAAACGCCAGGCAGATGTGATCAAGCAACAAAAGGGAAGCCTTTGGATATACCGGTACATGAAATAAGAGTGAAAGATTTCCAATCCTCCTACGCATAAGAAAAGAGCAGGAGTCGCAATCCTATGTAAAATGCTCATTCCTCATCCTTACAAAAGGGTGTATGATGGTAATTGGAAGGGTTCTGTCATTCGACGGTGGGCAAAGTGAGGTATTATTACGGCAAACCAGAATCCGGGTATCGCGCGAGGAATCATGCGTCTGGCGAGGAGAGAAGAAAAATATCGGCAAGACGCCTAAATTCTCAAGACCAGTGTTTCCAGGCGGATCCACCCCTTCAACTCCTCCACTTTTGAGCTGAGAAACCGGCATGTAAATTCTCAAGAACGCACATGCACATCGGCTAGCGGGGCCAGCCTATATGAACATTCGAAGAAGGTAAAAAAAAAAAGGAAATCCTGGGCGGCAAGGAAATTTCGTCATCGCAGAAGTCGTAAAAGAGTGGTTGGGGAGTTCCAGTCTCCGTAACCTATAGCAGGATGAGATAGTTGCTGGGTGCGATGCCAGTCTCGCCGTTCGGTTTCTTGGCCTGCCACCACCTTCCACTGACGTCTGACACTTCCAAAATATCATGCTTCTGGAAGCTGATCTCGTTTACATCATCGGGATTGGCTTCGTAGCTGTAAATGGCCTTTGCGCGGTATGGGTATTCCGCCGTGGTGTCGGCTGCGCCATCTGTCTGACCTTCTGTAGGCGTGTGCACTTGTGACGTGTTGTTCATGGCTGTAGCACCAAAGCGTGGCTGAGAGGAATTACGCTGATCCACGCCAGCGGGACCACCCGGATAGCCTGAAACAGGGGACGAAGTTTCAAATCCGTTGAGTTGTGCAGATGTGTACATTTGAGGCGCAGGATTTGCAGTCACAGAAGTATCGGGTCGAACGCCGTAGTTGTTCGACATTTGCCGTGAGTTGTGTGAACCTTGGCTATCTTTGTGGAGGGCAAATGAGTCGACAAAGGTTCGGTGGCTTGCTTGCGGCTGAGAACCGTAGTAAAATATCCAAACGATCTGGAAGTAATCCATTAGTACAGGTGGGATTATGTGTTGAACATGCCATGCTTACTGCTACCATGGAGAGCAAGATGAAGCCGGCCGCGGAAGCTTCGAATGCAGCGATTGAAGAGTACACTAAAGAATTGACGGAAGACGTGGTCAACACCAAGCCTGCAGAAAGGAAACCGACAATCTATAACGGTATTAGTGTTATATTCACGCCTAGTGCCATAAGATTGTGTACTTACCGCGACATGATAAGTACTTTCTGAGTCTGATGCCACGGTGACTGTAACGCCGATGATGCAGAAGAACATGAGGACCAAAGCCCACCATGCGAAGTTCGGGAAACCGCCATGAATTGCGGATATGATTGAGCTGACGAATGCGATGATCCAAGCAAGCTGGTTGAGGAAATCAATGTCAGCCTGGCGAACACATGGCGTGGGCCCACGCGCACTTACGATGCCAATGGAGATTGTTGCCAATGCGAACGGGTCTCCAATGATCCGATCGAAGGAAAAGGTCGCTCGGCTGCCGTAATTATGTCCGTTTTCCATTTTGCGAAGCGATGGGGAGGGGATAGAGCCGTAGGATGGCATGAAGTTCAGCTTAAGATGTCGAAGAGAGGTGAGCGAATGTTATGTGGCGAAAGGAGCGTGGTGCCGACTTAAAGCACCCGATTCTCGACTTGCGAGCGACGTGCAGTAAGGCCGGTTCGTAAGGCGGGTGGATAGGTGGTTGTTTGACGAGGTTTGTTAAGCGTCTAGCCGGAGACTACGAGACGACGAGACGATGAGTTCTTGGAGTTGTGCGAGGCGGCTGATTTGAGAGAGCGCTGGCGAACGGGGTCAGGCAGACGGGGCCGAACAGCGACTTTGGTGACTTTGTGCGGCAACGAACGAAGGCCAGAAATACCAAAGACGCTGTGTATATTAAGAGTCGCTGCGACGCTGGCGGCTGGCGTGTCGATTGCTTCTAAGGACGGAGAGTTGAAAGGTCGAAATGGCGGACGCTGGACAGAAGGAGACGCCAAAGGCAAGAGAGGGACCTGGGCCTGTTTCACACCAAGCCGCCTAAGCCTCCAAGGGTCGGAAAAGCACAGGGACAAGCAGAACGATTGGCTGGCCCGATGGCTTCAATAACAACAGGGAATTGGCTGGATTTCGAGAGCCAACAGATTCAAATGCCAATAATCTCAGCCTGTGGCGCTGGATGGACGGCAGGGCACGGCCAGCAACGACGGCAGACTTTTATCCCTTGCCTTTGTCGCTGCGATGACAATTCGGGACGCGGGGAACAGAAGAAAGGCGCATTAGCAGCACACAAAACGCTCGCAAAGCAACCTGGAAAGTCCTCGGGTTGCAAAGAACCTCCTGGTCGCAAATCACGAGCGTGTAGAGCACAGCCACAGCGAATAATGAATGGCCCCTGATGTGGCGGGAATAATGGGAGTGAACACGAAGTAGTAATTTGCTATTCTATGCGTCTGACTACAGCTTTTCTCCTGGGAACCATCTTCATAGTAGAATAAATCCGCAGGTGGTATCAAATAGACAAGGCCAACTACCACCATTGTCTATAACTATTTTGGTGGGAGTCGTCGCACCGGTGCCTGTCTGCGGTACAGCTGTGCACCCAATTAACACAAATTCCTCACCACCCTCCGCCATGAAATAAATGTCAGAGTGTACGCCGAGCACGTGGTCAATGCAATCCAGCGTCGATCGTGCCCGGAGAAAGTATCTGAGACGACGATGAAACCTTGATCCAACACAACAGCGAAGGGAAAAAAAAAGGACAGAGCCATACCCCACGAGGCTCATCGCCATCACCTTGATACCGGCAAATGTGAGAAGGCGCATGTGTAGATGCTGAAGCACGCGTCATCATTCTAAACTTGAGATGCAAGTATTCTGGTGCCGGGACGTTGATCGTGGAACTCCAGGCACTATAGGACACTATGTTGTGTTCATCGGATTCGACTTTCTGAATTGTTGAAGTAGGATTAGTCATGGAAGACAGCACGAATCCGCGCTTTTTGATGGAGGGGTCTTTACGGTAATGCCTAAACCTTGACCTCAATCTAGTTATCCAACTTGCACCAGCAACCCTCTCACAAGGTAGAGCCGGCAGGTCAGAGTTTCCGACCAAGGGCGTCATATCCACTCCAGCGCCAGGCACCCTAGAGACAACCTGCCTGCCAACCCGTTGCCAGCCACCTCACCCCAAAGCTTGCTTGACGGTCAACCCCATCGATAACTGAGAAAACTCTGCCGCATTAGTCCAAATATTGACAGCCAAAGCTGAATGTCTTGAGAAATTCCGGGTGGTAAGAAACAGCCGCCGCTTCAGCAACTAGCAAACAGATAGCATCCGAGTCGCTGGCGTGATATAATACTCGAGTCCTCCTTCTGCAACAATTCCAGATCTATAACCGAATATCATATCTCCGTCACGCCTCGTTCTCTTGAGATTTCCTAATTTCCTCCCTCCTCACTGCCCGCTCGGCCGTTCTCAGGCGACCATCCCATTCAGCCCAGCATTTGCCCTGCCCCAGAATATATATCTCATTCCAGCGGATGACGAGAGCACCGGTTCTCTTTCGCAATGCGGATATCTCCATTGCTTGCCTGGTTTGCCGCACTTCTGCTTCCTGGATTCGTGGGTGGAGGGCTGCTAGCGCCGCGAAAGACTCTGTGGGTGGAACTGGCAGGTCGTTGAGCGATGTCAGCTGCGACGCTGTAGTTGGGAATGCAGGCGCTTCGGTCAAGACCATTGCAAGCTGCTCTGAAGGCTTAGGATCGGGGCGAGATTCTGCTTCTGAAGCTGGACGGAATAGATCGGGGTGCTGGGATTCTGCCACTTTTGATAAGCGTGAACCTTGAGCATTGCGATGTTCAACCACCTACGCAGTCGCTGCACCTCTGATATGAGTGCCGTCTTTCTGGAAAACTTTTGGAGAGACTCTTCGAGTTTCTGTATCCTCTCAGGTACGGACAAGGGTTGTGTTGGCGTGCTTCCATCATCTGAGATCCCACCGTCAAGGGTGAATTCTATCCTGCTCAAACGCACCTCGAGCAGATCTAGAGTCTGGAGTACCAACTGCTCGAGTTCGTGAGCCATGGTGTCGTCGAGCACTGTTGTGCTATGTATTTGTGGAGTCCGTTGTCATCCTCGTGTTGGCCAAAGCGACCCCTGGGACCCTGGGACCCTGACTCTGCAGAATGACATCGCCAGCGCTAGAGACGACGGTCAGCGGACTTTAACACCTCATTTTTATCACGCACCCGTGCCTCTCTATTACTACCTAGCTATCGCAGGTACAGGAGTTGGTTTGTCGTTAATCAAACCCTACGAGTTTGCCCGAATACTGTCCTTTTCGCACATGGTCTCGCGATTCCAAGTTATCATACTGCCACGTATCACCGCAGAGAATGGCAAGCTACGCCGCCATCAACACCGAGCCTGATGAAACCGAGTCTATGTCTGCGAGTACCGGGTCTTTGAGAGGAAGACGGTAATCACGACTCCTTCCCTGCCAATTACTGCGCTAATATGTAGAAGATCCCGCAGAGGCAAGAAAGATGTTGGATTTCACGGCCAGGCCACCTGGATCAGCAGCGTGATAAATCTCGTCAATACCAGTACAGCGATCGCCCTTACATTATCGTACATCACTGATTTTGTACTTGATAGTCCTCGGGGCTGGCTTATTAGCCATGCCGTCCGCCATGTCGAAAATGGGAATACTTCTTGGAATATTTGTGATTGCTTGGGCAGGCCTCACAGCTGGCTTTGGGCTCTATCTGCAATCCCGATGTGCACGATATGTTGATCGGGGGGTAGCCTCTTTCGCTGCTTTATCTCAGCTCACATACCCGAACCTTTCCGTAATATTCGATGCTGCCATAGCTATCAAATGCTTCGGCGTTGGTGTGAGCTACTTGATCATCATCGGCGACCTTATGCCTGGGGTTGTACGGGGGTTTGCCCCAGGGGCTGCCGAGATCAGCTTTCTGGTAGACAGGCAATTCTGGATCACTGCATTCATGTACGAAATATCCTGAACTCTCCATATGTTCCACTCCGCCCAAGACTAACAATGACTAAACAGGTTGATAGTTATTCCACTTTCATTTCTCCGGCGTTTAGACTCTTTAAAGTACACAAGCGTCATTGCACTGATTTCTATCGCATATCTTGTTGTTCTTGTCTTCGCCCATTTCGTAAAGGGAGATACTCTCGAAGACCGCGGACCCGTTAGAGTATTCGAATGGGCTGGGGCCATTCCTACGCTTGCTGCTTTCCCTGTAATTGTCTTTGCATATACATGTCACCAGAACGTATGCTCTTCTCTGGCAATTTGACATAATCTCTTCACGTGGACGCTAATAGGAAACAGATGTTCTCTATCCTCAATGAAATATTCGACAACTCTCACTTCCGCACCACTAGTGTTGTCGGTGCGAGTATCGGCTCAGCCTGCTTTCTATACATTCTCGTCGCCATCACTGGCTATCTCTCCTACGGCGACAATGTCAGTGGAAATATTGTGAATATGTGTAAGTCTCACGTCGATCGATATCTTTTCTTCCCTCCTAATTCCTGCAGATCCACCGGCCGTACCATCAACAATCGGCCGGCTAGCAATTGTCATTCTCGTCATGTTCTCCTACCCGCTGCAAGTTCACCCCTGCCGCGCTTCTGTAGATGCATGCTTGAAATGGCAGCCCAAGCGGCGTTCCCGTCAAATCGAGAGTTCCCCTTCCCGAAATGCACTCCTCAACGGCTCCAAATCTTCCAGCAAACCCGCAATAGAATTGAGCGACCTCCGCTTTGCTGTCCTCACTACCCTCATCGTTGTCCTCAGTTTTGTAGTAGCCATGACGGTTTCCTCCCTTGAAAAGGTCCTCGCGTATGTAGGCAGCACTGGTAGCACTACTATCAGCTTTATTCTCCCAGGGCTATTCTACTATAAAATCTCCGACCCGAATTCCGAGCATCATCAACGTCTTATCAAGGAGGATGACGACCAGGAAGAGTATGAATCTGGAGACGGTGATGAGACTGCCGTTGATGAATGGAAAACCAAGCATTGGAAGAGGGATATTCTGAGAAAGCTTAGCATGGCACTGGCAATTTATGGGTGCTTTGTTATGGTGATTTGTTTGGTTACGAATACCTTTTTGATTGCGGCGCACTGAGCAGGTTTGGCCTAAGGGTTCAAATGACGTATCATGGTCTTGGATGCCATTTGTTTATTGCGGGTTTGGACTAGTCATAGCGGCGCTTCTAGGGGCGTTGAAGGGTTTGGGGGCTAGAATATACATGTGTTTAGACGTTCGGAACGTTAAATTTCAAGCATTGTTCTTCTGAATATACACTTGTCGATTATCAACTGTACAGACGCGTAACCTCGATCACCCAACAAGATATCCTACAAGTCCACAGCTCCACTGATAGTTTACATGGCCTGTACCAGAGCCGAAGCGGATGCCCAAGTATCCAAAACGCCGATTCAATGCATACATCTAATCCGGCACAAAAGCTTACAACTCATCCTTCGGAAGTATCGTGGATTTTGTGGCTGATCTTGCAGCTGAGTCCGCTTTCACGACCTGCTGCTTGATTTGCCCAACGCGGTATTTGGGCTCTAGGATTCCAACCTGTGTAACCACAAACATCAGCCTATTCCCGTCCCAACCCAATAGCGATATTCCCTCATATTCTATTAGAGATAGGTTAAGGGGGCCAAAGGCGAAACGAGATTATAACATACCATCGAAAGTAGTCGCCAGGCGGTATCGCTTGGCTGTGCTCCTACGCCTATCCAGTATCTTGCCCGCGCAGAGTCTAGTTTTATCTCTTTGAACGGCCGGCCTTGAGTATCTCCTGGTCTGGGCGGTTGCGGTACAGAATTGTAGGTCCCGAGGACTTCGAGCGGTTTGCTATTACGAGCAGTTCTATTCAGATGAGGCCAATTAGTCAGGTTGTAAAAGCCTTGAAGTTGAAAGACGTAGTGTGGTGTTCCAGTTGAGAGGGTGCTTCGGGGATGGGATGGTAGGGTTTCGAGAAAACGAAGAGCATTACCGTGCGTGCGCAACGACGAGATTGTAAAATGGAGCGTGCCGTTTCCCAAAGCGGGCGAGGCGGATTCTGAGTACCATTGTGTGCGAGCTAGATGGTTTCGCAGTTGGGAGAGTCGCGATCCGACCTTCAAGAATTTTCGGAGATGGAAAATTATTGGGCCGATGGGGGAGGGTATTTCGCGCGGTGAAGACCACACCCGCATCACATGATGGAGCAATGGATTGGAAGAGTATTACATTATATGAATAAGGTTAGAGTGCTTGGATGGGATGCATTTTCTAAATTTCAGTTGCGCTGCAAATTTTGAGACTTTTAACACATCATGCTGCAGGTTAGTGTGGTGTGATGTAATCACTTTATCAGGGACCTCATCGAACACAAGCTTCCAACCTAACCATCTTTCTTTAAGTTGGAAGAAACATTTCAACTGCTTGCGATGGCTTTGAGAGTATGTTGAATGGAAATACAGTTTATGTCGCTATCTCACAAGTGTTTCAGACAATCTCAGCAAAGAATGCGGCAGCGCTGGACAAAGACCTCATGAGCGCCGGGGCATTCTCGATCGATCAATTGATGGAGCTAGCTGGTCTGTCCGTTTCACAGGCTGGTATGGCATAAATGCTCTTCTAGGCGGGTCTAGTTAGATACGATGAGGCTAAGCTACACAGTATTCAAATTACAGCCACTCAGTAAAGGAAAGCGAATTCTGGTGGCCTGTGGACCTGGAAATAACGGTGCATATTCCTACGTCAGATTTTTAGCATGGCCCGAGTCTCACTTCCGAGTTAGGTGGAGATGGCCTGGTAGCGGCTCGCCATCTCTGGCAGTACGGATATCAACCCACAATGTACTATCCAAAGCAGAGCAAAAACGAGCTCTATCAGGTTACAGCTTGCTCCTTCCTAAAGGAATTATATCTGACTCTCTCAGCGTCTCACCAAACAGCTTAAAGATCTCAATATCCCTTTCACCGAAGATTTCGATGCGGCATTGAAGCAAACTGACCATGTTGTCGACGCCATCTTTGGTAAGCTTCTCATTCTTATGTTGTCTTTACCTTTTTTTTTTAATTTTTTTTTTTTTAATTTTTTTTTTTTTAATTTTTTTTTTTTTAAAAAAAAAGGCCTCTAGTCCGGCCCTAATCGGAGCATTCAGGTTTCTCTTTCTCCGGCGAGGTCCGCGAGCCCTTCCCTAAAGTGATAGAAGCTCTACGGGACACCAAAATCCCAGTCCTTGCTGTCGATGCACCCTCGTCCTGGAATATTGAGGGCGGACCACCAGAATCTGGCCCAGGGAAGGGCTTCCAGCCTAGCGCCCTCATATCCTTGACTGCACCGAAACCGTTGGTGAAGTGGTTTAAGGGAAGGCATTTTATTGGAGGACGGTGAGTTATGTTGTCAAGTATTTTGAAATTCGTGAAGTAGAGCTAATATACCTGACGGTTGACAGGTTCTTAAATACGGAGATGGCTGAAAAGTATGGACTAGATCTGCCACCGTATGAAGGGCTCGATCAGGTCGTGGAGGTTAACGTTGAGGGACTGAAGTTGTAAAAGATGACACGACATGGTTTTGAAAGGCATATAACATGAACCTAGGCACATTAAGATACAAATGACATTGTGGATTGGCTACTGTGTATTTCCCACGGTGGTAGCTCGACATAACAAGCTAATGTTTCAAACAGTTCTCATCCCTGGCGAGTTGACAATGACAGTGGTACCGAAACTAAAACAATACACGAAGCCGCCTATGTGGATAGCTATAGCTTCGTTTCCCTCGGCTCCATCTCTATTCCTCTGAACCGCTCGTATTCCAACAAACATTTAGGATTAGCCACCGTACTTGATACCTTAATAGACCTCCCGCTAGTCAGACTCTCTACGCCGATCTCAACCCTTTTCCCATTTATTGTGACTGGTATTTCTTCAACTTCGACACTGACTCTGGGGACGTGCTGTCAGCTAGAGCAGTAGCTGATGCAAATCATGGAAAAGGAACTGAAGATTGCATTGAGAGGGGACTATGACCTATATACTAGGAAGAGAGCTATTGTACCCCTGGTAGGAGTGGCTTATGATGATACAGGTGATGAAACAAGAACTGTAACGCTGTAGCCAACACATGCCTTCATCGATCACTTTCTTCATATTTCTCCGTCTGCGATTCCTAGTCGGACTTGTACGTTTGTTCTCGAGTTTTCGATCCCTCTTTTTACTTTCTGCAAGGCCGAGCCACGACCCGCGGGAAAAGGGTGAAGACTCGGGAATGAGTTCTGGAAATCAGTTCTAGATAATCTGTTTCATCGCGATCATGTGACGGCGGTGCTGGGCTAAACTGCTGGGACCGCCACTCTTCGCGGTGCGCACGATTGAGCAGTGGACCTACAGTGATTTTCAACCCGCTGGTCTGGACATTGTACCAAACGCCGATAGCCGAATGAACAAGCGTGAGGAGGTCCATTCGAAGAGACTCGGTCTTGGATGAACTGACTAGGGGAGAGAGGGCAGAAAATACCTTGGAGGTGATACTATCAGCTCTGGCGGAACCTGTAGGGGAGGGCATTCTTTAGATTCCGAAATCCGCGAGTTTACCGAGTTAGTCTGTAAAGATGGAAGAGCTCGCATCTTGAGAGCCGTCCAGACACTTGCTGTGCATCCGCCATGGCTATATTTGTCGAGCTAATCCGATATATTACTGAGAAAACTGCTGAATTCGGGGTGTAGTAAAGTAAACTCAGAGCGGAAGGGTTGCCAGATGTCTTCACATATGGTATTAGAGATAATGCGTTGAGCATGGGCTGTGCGGAGGTCGCGTGAATCATCGATGGGAATGGATCTGAAGCATTGATCTGCTGCAGCCAGATCTTCGTGTACTTTATTCAAGTCCTTACACGCTATTAGCAAAACTGAACGTGACAGATGGGAGGGCCATTACGTTCTCTTTTATGCCTTGGAAGTACTTCAGAGAAATTCCTTCAATCTCACTATATATTTTTGCCAATCTCTGCATATTAATTTTTATTAGTATGAGGCCTTTTTCGTCGACTGCGGATAACGCCAAAACACATAAGCTAGTGGTTCAACGTACAATGCGAATTCCTTTATTACTTCAAGCCCCTTTTATTGGGCTAGGTTATCTTCTTGAATGAATCTTTCACTCTATTCAGTTCCTCGTATTTTTCTTTGATTTTCTCCAGTTCATCCGCTTGAACCTTGATTGTCTTCTCCTATTCTTTACCTACAGATGAAAGTTGTCCTTCTCAACCTCTATGGCCATTACTCTCCTACCATTCTCATTTCTCTTTTGAGCGAACTTGTCTTCCAGTGCCCGTATATGCCTCTCGTGACTCTCTTCGTGTTGCCTCGTACGCTTCTAATACTCGCGGTTTAAGTTATGCTTTTCTTCTGCCATTGCCACGGTGACTCTTCTGTCTCTTGGAGAATTTAGCCCTCGTATTCGTCCTACTCTGTACCAGTAGAAGGGAGGGTGCGGTGGGGGCGGGTTCCCCCAATGGACCTCCCCCTATATATACTGCCGCCCTCGTAGCAATACAATCCTCAAGATTCTCTACCTGAATTTTCCAGCTTGCATCTTATCTCCTGTTTAATTGTCTTCTGCTCCGCCTTTTTTTTTTTCTTTTTTCATCTGTGCGACTTCGTGCTCAATATTGGCCCTTGTGTTTCGGTCCATGCCAGTCAGTGCTGATCGTATCTTCCCGCCTTTTCAACCCGTCGTCTTTTTCTCTGCACTCTTCCTTTGACTGATTGATCCTTCTCCTGGTTTCATGTATCATACCTAGTTCACCCATATGTCCTGCACCTACAGTACTAACTGAAAGAATTTGTGACCCGAGGGAAGGCGTCAAATGGCACCTACGGAGTGATTACAAAAACAAAGGTTTATTGTTACTGCTTGGAAATTGGATGCATAGCCCGTCGTTACCCTAGTCACCTAGAATTCATCTACCATAGAATTTCAACCACGCTAGTGACCCTCTCTCCAGTTTTACATGACAGAAAATGAAGCGCCTTTTATTGCAATAGCGCTAATCAATAGATGCTCTCCTCCTTTCAACACTGAAAACGGGCGATACGAGCCGTTCCTGCCTTGGAAGAGGTGGACTAAGACGGAGGTAACGGGCCTAGATGGATGTATTGTGAAATCATAACATGTAACCGAGTAATGAGTGTTAGGTGCGATAAATGTAATTTCTAGGCAATACAGATGGCTGAGTTGCAATTGTAGAATGGTTAAAATGTTGGAGGCGGAAGTGAATTTCTACCCTAACCTATCATGGAGGAAAAGGTCCTAACATGTAATTTCTTGGCAATGGTCTTTGCGCTCACGGGAATCACTCTCACAAGAGAAATCATTCTTCGAAAGACCGTGTTTCATACTAGTGCCGTTCTTCCCGGCGGGACCAAGCTTCTCATCGGGAGCTTCTGTTTTATTGAAACACTCTCCACCTCGTCTCACCTCGCCTCTCCTTCTCCTCCTCCAATGCTTGCAAATCCAATTTATATTGGTTTATGTCCTCCATTTCCCTCTTTACGAACACGTAAACTCCATTCTCGCTTGGAATGCCAAGTTCCGTAAGCCCCGCTGCATTGAGAATACGTTCGCCATTAGGCCATAGCACTTCTTCGTCAAGATTAAAAGATTCGCGGATTAATTCATTGAATTAAAAATTTCTGTCTTGCATAAACCTGCGCCTCAGAACTGACATCCTCTGATCCTCAGGTATTGTCTCGCCTATCTCTATTTCCCTCTGCGTTTCCTCCTCCTCCAAGGACTTATGTAATATGAGGAACTTCATGTGGTAGCAAGCTTCACTAGAACTAGTCTAGGAGGTTAGGTTTTCCAATATCAGCCAGGAAGAGGGTAGACGAGAAACTGATTGGGCTAGTGTAAGTCCCTTCCCAGTTAGCCACGGCAACGATTTCTAAGGTATCCTCCTTGACAAGTATATTTCCGGGGCGGAAGTCGTCGCAAATTAGTCGAAGGGGCCAGAGTGGTAATTCTTAGAGACGAAATAAGGCGCAAGGCTTTTGGCTCATTGACGTAGGACATGTTTGCGGTGAGCATCGCCGGCATTGTCTATAGAATCCCTTTGTTTACATAAATGGGTGGCCTTCTGCCGGAGAAGGCCATCAATATATTCTGTTACGGTTTGAAAAGGTTCTGAGAAATGATCTATGTATAGAATCAGCTGAAGCCCATCGAAGCCATATTTTACAGGAGGTCTTATCGTCCATTCGCACATATCCACCCCTCTCTATTTCATTCATTTTCAAAGTCAGTGGCGCAGACTTTAAATAAATCGGATTGTATGGTGATGCGGATAAGAGACTCTAAGAGGAGTGAGCAAAAACTGCGAGTAGTCTGTGCCACAATCATACTCTCTCACTCAATATCTTTCCTTCAATTCACATTCACAATTTGTGGCAATAAATTTGGACAGGCAACGGCGTGTATGGAAGGAGCAAGCGGTCGGGCTATGTGGTTCACCGACAAAGAAACATGGAACCCTTAGCCATAATAAAGACCAATTACAGACCCACATTTCTACTTGATTGATTCAATCCCTCGTGCTCTCATCGAAGCTATGCCTAACAACCCTGCGAATAAATCAACATGTCACTTCTCTCCCTTTCGCATTAATAGTGAGCAAGTACCTAGTGCCATTCAGACCCATGGAAATGGCGTCCTTAAGCATGCACCACTTCAGGAGGGCGGCAATACTCTAGGTACCAATCATTGTAGCCGCGCAAGTAGTAATACATCCCCACCATGACGTCTTGATAAGCGACACTCATCCAACCCACGTTGTGCTTCGTGCAGCCTTCGATCGGCTCTTCAGCCATTTCTACCGCCTCCCTCCTCTCCGGAAGTTTAAATGGCCCCGACTCCCTGTCCGTCCATACGAGGTTGGCAAAGCCATCGCTGGTGGTGTCCGGTTTTGGAGGTGCCGGTGCGTCGTAGACGACAGACTCTAACGCTTCGGTGTCCACTTGCACAACCGGGAGCGCTGGGAGAGAGCTGGCCCCGTGCCTTGCTCTTGCTGCGGTGCAGTGGCGGCCCATTCCTTGAAATGCTCGCGGACAACGGATGAGCTCGCTCCGTCCAAAATGGAGTGGTTCTCGATGATCGTGATGCTGAGGCTGTCCATCATGTCCAGTGAATTATCTATCTCCAGTATATGCCGGATTCGGTAGATTAGACGCTCCATGAACTGGTCCAAGTCGTCGTCGCTTTTGTAGGCGCAGCGATAGATCACGAAGCCGCACGTTCGGTGACAATCTTGGGGATACCTCTCAATGTTGTCGACGTTGTTATAATGCATGGAATATTGGGGCGTCCGGCGAGGATATGTGGGCATTGTGTGTTGTCGTGCAGTGTAATATAATGGGTAGAGTGGTAGCCTGTGTTTGGAAAGGATCGGGTGTAACTAGGTCAACACGTGATATTATAGAGGCGAATATCGCGAAGTGAATATCCATCATGGGCAAAGTGTCGACTCGAAATTTTATGTAAGAACCGTGTGGAGTATTCTCGTACTCGCTCGCGCCTAGATAGAACCCTTATATTTAAGTTCTTCCTTTCCTTTTACCTCAAAACTCTGGGCCTATTTGAAGAGTATTATCTCACCGATAAGGGTCTTAATTGGACAGCCCGTTACAGCCTGGCGGTTTAAAATCAGGGGTGGTGTTTTTGTGCGTTGTGGTGGTAGAAAGGAGAAGGAGAGGGAAGGCCAAGAGATGGAACACGCAGTGCTTAAGGGGTGTACGATTTGTGCTTGTCTAAATTAAAATCACCCTGCTGCCTTTTCCAGTTCCTTTAATTATGGTCCTTAGACGCAAATACATAGACAAATGAGCCATCCGCTTCAAACCAGCGCACCAATTTCTAAGAGTTTCTAATGAAAGTGGATATGGTCGCGTGCCAGATCGGGGTAGAGAAAAACCTTGTCTCATTGCATTGCATGGCCTTCCTTACGAGCCTTCAGCTCTCCTATGCCTGCTTGGAATAGCGATAGAGAATCTAGTCATCATAGCTGCAGCGCAGTGCGAAAGCTAGTGGCGCCGATCACGATGCAATGCAGCGACTCTAACAGAGAAACCGAGGGTCAGCAGCACTAAGAAGAGATGCTGAGATATCGCTCACGGGTGACTTTTGACGAGAACTCTTGTTCTCTTGAGTGGACGTTGCAGCCTTTTTGCTCGTATCATGTTTCGCGGAAGAGGCCTTCTTGTACTTGTCGACGTACCCGTCTGTATCGCGTCTGGGGCTCATAGTGATTTCGTTTAGCTCTTTTCCCTTTTTCTTCTTTGGAGCGACAGAGCCCGACATTTCCACCGAAAAGCGTGAATGGTGCAGCTTGTTCTCCAAAATGAAAGCCAGGAGCGACCCCTTTTAATACTGATGACATCTCTAAGCGCGGGACGTGTCAGTCCTTGATTAGTCTCTGTAATGGTCGGCTTTGCTTTTGCAGATCCATCCCACGCGCATGCTGGTTGGCTGAATTTTTGGAGAAGGCTTATGCCGCTCGCCAATCTACAGGAAGGCCCATGTGCACATTTCTATGGCAAATCTGACAACGGCATCCAGGAACGCGTCTTTCTGCATGCAAAACTGAACACCACATGTTGCGAATCTCAGAATTTCTCCCCTTGCTTCTCAATCGAGTCCCCATATCGAGGGACTTTCAGAAATGAGAAGGTTCGAATGTTGTGTCATCTCATAGAGTAATCCTTCGATGCGATCGTAGAACGAATAGCGAGACAAACCGCAGTGTAAACTGTGCGTTCCAAGCGGAGATCGAAAAAGATGGGAAGGATCACTCCAAGACGCTGGTGCTGCGTTGGCTGAGAGAGAAGAGATTGTTTGGGTCAAGTGATCACCCTTAAAACGTCTTTGCAAGACGTTCAATTACGATGAAGGCTTTCCCCAACGACACACAACTGCTCCTGTGGGAAAAGCTTGTTTATGAACTTGGAAGCCGTTGCTTCAAAACCTTTCATATGTACTTTTTCAATCTCAGGCTTATTAATCAGTCGCCCACGAGCCAGCCATTTGGAGCGTGATCCCCGGTACCTAGACTCTTTCATTATCCGTTTGACTGTGTACGTAAGAAACATCATACTCATTTTCTATAGGACAAAAATGCACACCCTCCGCATTAACTTCACTCGTTCGATTCGAACGTCGCTGTCGGAGCGTATCTCAGAGCCACCGTCTATAATTCCATCTCTTCCATTCGGAGAAACAATGATCTGCGATGCGCATCGTCCACTATGGACCTGGTCCGATGATAATAAGCTCCGAGAGCCCCGGAAGACGGGATCGTGGAAAAGCTCACAAACCGGCCACTGCGAGTAGCAAAGCCGTAATGACTGCGGCTGCTCGAGAGAAAAAGTAGATGTTAAATTGAATGCAATGCTACTAGCCACCCTGTTATTGCTTAGAAACATGTTGCGCATACCCACAGGAACGTACATGGGATGCAGTCTACTAGACCATCTATCTTCACGTATGATGCCAGTGTATTGGGGGGGTTAAGGAGCTACTCACGAAGGCGATGTCGTGCCCACTTCGCCGATAACATGTCTTCGCGGTACCAAGGTGTAGCGATGTCGGATTGGACCTGGACCACGACTCATGACTACCATAAGCCGAATCAGAGTCTTCCCTCATTTTGGGGGAGACGCGCGTTAGAAGCAACCGCGTGAGTGATGGTCCTTTAGAGTTAAGTCAACCTGGCTGACGGCATTACCGTGCAGAACTTTCCCAAGGCCCCATTTTTGAATGATGAAACGTGCATTTATGGGGATGCTTACCTTTCACATCATTGACTCAATCAACAAGGTCAGTTGAGACGTGCGGGGTTGCATGACTCTATCACAACAAGCAGCACTCCCGATATCCGATATGGCTGCCACACTGCAAGGGGAAATTCAGCTTTTGAAGTACAAGCCTAGTCCCCAGCTTCCGGATGATATTGCGGGAGGTTTAGGGGCACAGCTTAGCGCAACCTTCTCCAACTCAGTTTCCGCTAGCGTTAGGGTACCATATTTTGACGAAGCCGCATCATTTCCTGGGCGCTTCTATCAGAGAAGCAGTCACCATGGCAGCAATACTTTCTTGACGGAGTAGACAGTGTCTATGGTACAGGCTCGCGGGACAGGAGCTGTGATCTATATCCCAGGAGTAGAGATACTTCATCGTTGCGAATGGGCATGCTTTAGCATGTCTTGTTCAATACGAGTCTGCGCCGTGTTGCAGCTGAAGAGCCCTGTATCAGCAATCATGATGGCCTGTTCTTTGCTAGCCTTGCTAGTTCGTCAAGGCAGACTGCTTGCATGCTAAATGCGGGAGCGTCTACTCTAGGCCTTACCCGGTGTAAAGCGTAACTTGCCTTTGTCCACGCGCCGTTCGAATCATGGCTTGGAACTGTCGAATCCCCCTATATCCTCACAGGTGTCTCTCTCGACTCTCGACTCTTCACATACAAGATCCAACGCACGTCCCGGTGTTAGAACAAACTCCACTATCAAGATAAACAGAATCCCTTCGCATACCGTGTAAGCAGGAATATTCCAGGAGCATGTCACATTTAATTGAACAGGAATGATAAATGCTTATGTTTAGCATTTAGGTTGTCACACTAGCTTCACCATGCGAGACTCACACAGTATCTTGGACACGTTACACGATGACATATCGTATTTGCTTCGAGCATGTCATGTGCACACCGCGAGTATCGCTGTGCGATGTCTCGCGAGACCAGAAGCGGAGCACAGGACATACAAGCTGTCAGAGTTGGTATGCAAGACTGTCGTCGAACAGGAAGCCCTCGATTATGAGGTTTCTAACGAGGGCAATATTGTCTTCTTGGTCGCGTCCATTACGAAGGTCCTGGTTGCCATCGCTTTCACGATTGCGGTCGAAGTGGAAGCCGCGAAGGGAGGCGAAGACAATCGCTACGAAAAGTTCAAGGAGGCCAACGATATCGCACTCACCGCATTGTACAACAAACACAAGGATCTTTCAAAGCTCCGTATGGCGGATTTGCCAGGCAACCCCAGCATTACTCAGTTGCTTATGCATTGCAAGGGCATTCGTTCCTCTAATCACCGCCTCTTCGCTCCCGACGGGTCAGCTCTAATGACCGCGGACAATCTTCTCGAGTACGTTCTGGACCTCAGCAATAATCGGCTGGAAAAAGAACACCCAACAAAGAGCTGGACCGAGTACAGCAATCTCAATTATGCGCTTGTTGGCATGGCTATAGAGACACTTTGGGGTGGAACTCTGAGGGACTTCATGGACAAGACATTGTTTGAACCACTCGGCATCGGGAACTCCACTACAATTGGCTACCAAGAGGACTCAAGTCTCCTACGGGCCGGCAGGTACGTCGTCGATTCGCAGGGCACTCTCCATTTCGCAAATGCTCCGGAGTATTCTTCAAGTGGAGCTGAAGCTGCTGCGATAGGTGGCTACAGCTGTATCGCAGATCTGGATAAAATATTCACTGCTTTACTACTAGGTCACCATAATGAGCCCGTCATTAACTCCATAGACCACGAATTGGTCAAGATACTTAGGAAAGATGAAATAAAGAACACAGAAGACCTCATTTACACCAAGCTCGGTCTTCGCATCACAAAGCTCAATTCATCAATAATTGGCTCGATGTCGACAAATCAATTGATGTTCCCTGACAAAAAGTTCGCCACATACGCTGTGGCTCCGAATCTCAGAGAAGAAGTTGAGATCTACTACCACGCTGGCTCAGCAGTCGGCTGCGGCTGCGCTTATTCGCTCCTGCCACATGAAGACAAAGAGAAGAGTTTCTCTGTCGTCGTCCTAACGAATACTTCGGGTCCTGTCGATGCTAGTGATCATATACTGAGACTTATTCTGCGACAAATCTGTTCTATGATGTCGCCAGCTGGCAAACTTTCCCTTTTGATACCGAAGTTTCCAAAGCCTAAAGACATCAGGAAGATGGTGGCAAAGGGATGGGAAGCATCGTCCAAAGCCTTTAAATGCTTTGAAGATGAGGATTCAACGGAGGGGCTCGATATCTTGTGTGACATCTCGGGGACTTTTAAAATGGAGAATTCCTCGCAGACGCTGGAGGTGAAGACGATCAATGGGAAACATCTCATAACATTTCATGGCGGCGCTGGACCTTCGAGAGAGCTTAGGCTTGTTTGGATATCTCGTGACATGGTAAGGATTTGTGTTCCGGAGAGCGTGGAGCCTCGCCTTTCCATGGACCGCCTCGGCGACGCCGACTGGGCAGACTTAACGTTTCGGGTCACGATGGCCGGAAATGTAGTCCAAAGGTTAGAGAGGAACACAGCTCTCGGTAAGGACTTATTGGACCGACAATCGAGTGTTTAGGGTGGTTAGATATATAGCATACTCAACTGAATCATGAGCTTTATCAGAGGTGTAATGTATCTTGCCACGCTCGTGATTGGGCCAGCACCGGCCATGCGTACTCCGGGTGAATCATTTAATCGGAGGCGATGATTTTACTAATGTTTTTACTTTACATGGACGTGCTGCTCCTGCCTAACGGACTGAACAGTAAGTATTTGGAAAAGGGCGATTTCATTGACAAATGTGACTCTCATTCCTAGCTCCATGGAAGATCACGAGTCTGTTCAAAAATAACCAATAATTTCAATATCGTCATGTCTGGAATCCTCCAACCGTTGGCGCAGATCTGTTGCCAGCTGCTGCAGAATCAACTCTCCAATACTGATCAATTGCCCTTGCCAAGAAACACGATTATAAGAGCAGAGTAACTATGCCAAGGTAAGCAAACTGGGCTAATAACAAACCGAATAGCTGAATAGGGAAAGTTACTACGGAAAGGGCTAACTTACGCAACAACCGCTCCGAAATTGGTGGCTCTCGCTGTATTCGCGAACAACGAGGTCAAGATGGACACGATCAGGATTAGGAAGAGCATGATGACGAGTCTCCAGGTCCTGTTTGTTACTAGTGTGAGCGCTGCGATAGGCAGGATTTGCACTAAGCAAAGACTCGCAGATATCATCCCGAATTCGGCTTTCCTTATTTTGGACTCGGAGTATTTGTAAAATAAGTCGTTTTCGTTTATTTTCTGCTGGAGGTTGTAATTAGCAAAGTGATGCTTTCAATTTTTTTATTTTTTATTTTATTTTTCAGGCTGTACATGACCCTGGCAAGCACTTGCCTCCGTAAAAAGGCTGCTCAGCCATTCGCTTTTGTCGATATACTTGTGGAACCAACTTTTCGCGGGCGTTGCTATTGCGAGCAACGTTGTCCGGTCTGCCCCTTGCTGATTGATGCCAAGCTCACGGGCGAGAGTTGTGACGTTGGTGTGGTACATGGTTTTTTCTACAATTTTGACCGTACGAACGGCCGGGCATTGAAATCGTGAGATTTCAGCCAGCGCCAGGAGTGCTTCGTCTGAATCCAGGCAGTTAGAATCAATCTCCTTGTGATGGAAAATGGAAAAAGCGAACCATAGGCTTTTACCGCTGTCTGGATCTCTGTCACAAGGGCATTATCCTGGCTCTTTGGCAAGCATCCGACTGCTGCGCGCTGTTCACCTTCACCACGCCACTCTGCGTCGACGTTCCTTTCTAATTGCTGCTCTAACGTTGCTAGGCGCTGTTGCAGACTCAGGATATTGAATATATGCAGCTTTTCGTACCGGCGAAACAGCCACAGATCGCGGTCTTGAGTCATCCAGTTCGCGTTCTCAGAGAGATCGAAAGGGGAGGCTTGGCGTGGCATGGTTGCAAACTCATGGGACTGCTGTAGTTCACTGATACCATGCATTGTCAATCAAATGACGGGTCAGTCCTTGAGCGCTTTAAAGGTCGCACAATCGCGGCGCATGGAGGCGCACGGAGGAGGCGCATGGAGTTGTAAAGTTGGTCTGAGCCTTCCTCCCCGTCGTAGGCGCGCGCCTTGGTGCATTGTCTTAGAGCGGCAATTTTGCGCTGGTCATATGGTCTCTGGATACATTTCTCTGGCCAGGAAAGAGTTCGAAGCACGCGAGGCGGCGAAATCAACATGGTGGCTAAAGTCTGGCTCGCCGTAGATAGATATACAAGCAATCGTCAGATTCTGCTGGAAAACACCACCGTGGTAATGCGCTGGAGCCAGGGCGGTCTATCGTCTGGTGCGCGGAAGTTGCCAAAGACCAATACTCTGTATAATTTTGGCGTGCAATTGGCAAGTCTAGTCTTGGATTCGAAAGCCAATGGCTACGTCTAGGCAGTGTCTTGCTGAAACATGGCCGCCAGTTCGTTGCCTTAGGCTTACCAGAGCTTACCCAGAACTCACTTGGCTCACGCGAGCATAGGGCGGCGCTTAAACGTTAAAATGTGGAGGAGTACCTGCGAAATAACAATTCTAATTTAATTTTCTTGATACTCTGTGATAATACAGTCTAATCTTGGAAGGATTTCGAAGGAGAATGGCCTAAGTCTAGGCAGTATCTTACCAAAACATGGCTGCCCCTACCGTCTCTTTAGAGCCCCCAGCACGTTCCAAGGTTCACGCACGACCACGCCAACCATTGCAGTATGCGCCCCTGACTCCCAAAACAATCTAAACAACGCCCGCCGGGGCCGCCACCAACCCGTCTACCAGAAACGTGGCTCAAGCAAACTGGCCAATCACAAAGCCGAGATAGAGCTTATGGATCTAGAGGCATATCCTTGATCGCACTTATATCCATCTCTCCTACCGCATACTCGCTCATATGGGTACCATGCCGTGTTTTTCGCAAATGTTGCCCAAATCAATGTCTTTTCTTCATCGTCTAAACATGGCTAAGCATTTTTCTCGAGGTTACTGTAGTAGGAGCCAAGTCGCCCATGTCTCATGCTTCCCGTTCGGAAAAGCTGCATCCATAATCCGTAGCGACACCTTCTGCCGTCTCTCGACTTGATCATCCATCTCTAGCTACTTTCTCATTCATAACTGCACTAAGTCGTGCATCTCGAAAGACAGGTTTTCTAACTGCTGCTCTAGCTGCTTCCTGGTCTACACCCTAACAAGAGAGAAGCTCGTCAATGCATAGGGGAAGCCCGAATCACTAGTTTCCATGGGCTGGTAGACCGTGAATACCTCCTCTGGGATAACATTTTGCTAGACTACCAAGACGAGACCAAGGAGGGAATGAACGAAACAGTCACATGACACAATAAATACAAGCCGAACTAACGTCCCTCCCTGCGGGTCGAGAAACCCTGTGCAGCATGAACCCAAGAACGCTCTTCACCACAATAAAGTCAACAACAATAAACAGCCGCGCATAATCTCGGAATAAATACTTTGTATTCTAAACTTCTATACTCCATTTTATTCAAAGAAAACACCTACTTAGCCTATAATACCACATTACAGCGCAGGCACATGCAATAGTGCTACTCCGGACGGCCTCGAATCTACTGTAAATTTTGTGCATCTTGTCTAAAATTTATCAAGCTGTAGGTAGGCATGTAAAGACTATAGACCGGGCAGATTTTCTGCATATTTAAGCTTATTGCGCTTGGGTACTCACTTAACGCCTAGTTTAGCGAGTTGATAAACAAGAGCCCTAGTTCCTGATTAAAATAGGAAATTAGAAATAGTATAGCTATAATTTTATAAACGCTAACTTTAGACTCTAAGAGTACTCTGTATAACTTAGGTCCGGCTACAATTTAGTATAACCCCGCACATAGAACGAGCGGCTAAGCAAGGCTAAGTACATAGCCATAAGTGCCTATCTGGCGTTACTTGTAGTTATCTCGCTAACTAAGTCGTTACTCGTGGCCTGGGCACGTAATCTTCTACGGTACTAAAAGGTACTTCTTAGTTATAGTTTAAACTAATAAGGGTGTGACCGGAGCGCGTTAGCTGCCCTCCCTGCTAGTGGTGGCAAACTACACCGCGCGCCAGACCGAAAACGTACCTTGTAAGCCCGAAGACTATTATATTACAGGGCCAAAGTATATATTATAATTTAACTAACTTTTGCAATGAAAATGGCTCTTAGCAAATATAAGTTTATCCGGCTACTATAAGTTAACCTAATATTATATTTGCTAATCTAGAATTCTTAAACACCTACATAAGACACTTTACTAGATATACTAATATTAACTACCCGATTTAAGAAAAAAGCCTCTAGGTTCTATTTTGCACTTGTTGTGGTCTCCTTTTAACGTGATCTTATCTTCTAGTTCCACCTTAATTATGTCCTTAGGCTGGCTTTAGAGATATCTCGACCTATTATATCTTTTCTACTATGCCTTTTTAGCAAGTATTACCTTATTAGCTTTATTTTGTGCAAACTATCTTTAATAAACCTTGCAATACTAAACTGTATATACCTGCCCGCCCGGCGCTATAAACTGTTTTTATTTGTCTTTAATCTGGCCGCAAACCCCACCCAGCCTAGGGTTCACTATATTAGTGAACGGAATAGCCACGCTAGATACTGGTAGTGCCGTCAATACCGGTATTACTAATGTCCCGCCCGTAGCGCTCTGTCCTTCTAGTTGTGCTATTATCTAAGCGTTTACCAACGTGTAATACGCTGCTACAACATATATATCTTTTTATTTGTTAATAGTTCTTTTAATCTACTTGCCAGTTTCTTAAGAGTTCACAGCTTCTCAAAACTACTGTCTAGAGTTGTTTAGGTAGTACGTCTTGGCTTGATCGGCGGTGATCTGGACTGACGCTTTGAGATGCTTTGAGACTCTTTGAGACGCTTTGAGACGCTTAGAGAACGAAGAAGAAAGAAAGTTAGTAAGCTGCGATGCTATATTTTGATGCTTGACAGAATGATGGATGCTGTTGTATTGAATTTGGACCGTCTTCGTGATATCAGGCCGGTAGTGCAATGGGGCTCGTAGAAGTCGTGGTGAGGCTCATCAAAACTAATAACAAAACGTCCTAGCCCAACGGCTGAGAGCGGCAGAAAAAATTGTGAAAATAAAATGCTTCGAGGCATTGTTAAATGCATATATCATTTCCAAAGTGAGAGGGGAGTAAAAGCATTGTTTTAGAGAGTGAACGTATTCATTTACATCTAGAGCAGCGAGGCTATGCCTCGGTCCATGACTTTGGCCGGCTTCGTCAAGCCATACAGGTTCATCTGCGCTGCGCCACAATCCTCGAGCTGAATATGCTAAAAATTCAAGAATGCGCGCAGCCAGTAATGTTAATGATTGCCGTAATTATTCAGCCACAGCGTTCAGCGGCAAAAGCTCTTACCATATACGGACAGCACTGCCACACCTAGTCCAGCACGTCCCACAATTTGCCCATAGCGCAGTACTCCCATTTAATATAACTTCAGGTTGGCGTCTTTGTGGATTTGATGTCAATTTCCGCCCCGCTACCTTGTTGTTTCCGCAGATACATCCAAGTTTGACAGGCACAATCTTGGCTTCCTGAGCTTGGATTCAGGGTTGCTCTAGCCGGTATCTCGGGCGCTCGTTTCCTCTCCATCTTCTGCGCATCTGCCGACATTCAGTAATATCCATAAAGAATTAAATCGGTGATTGATAGGCTCAATGACCGGTAATTTTACGGAGAATAAAAGTGTCTGGCGACCGGAGCCGACCACTCGCGGAACATGGAACCTTGTATCCACTTCAATTATTACTATGGCTCTTTGTACCTGGACTGTGGTCCATCTCAACGTTCCAGGGCACGGTGAAAAAGATAAACAGAAATGGCGGAAGGCGGGATGGCTGACATTAGGGCTGTTCGCGCCAGAGATGGTGAGTAAGATGGCCCTTTTTCTTGCACGTTCGAAATGTTTTTAGAACCCAGAGCGCTGGAACGAAGAATTCCCATGCGCAATTCTACTTCTGATTTGGAACTGTTGTATTATATGCACATAACTGAGACTGCTGGAAGATCGCGTGGACTGCATATATCCAATTCACGGATTCTCTTGACCTTGGTAGACACATGAGAGCTGCATTCAAAGAACCCGAGCCGCCTGCTCTTCTCAAACAATTGAAGAACATTCTCTATAAGACTTTGACACACTGCTTGTTGTCATATAATAAACCATCATCTGAGATTTTAAGGTAAGCCCCCTCTATCTTCCTTTGCCCAGTTCATCTTTTCAAGAATAGCCTTAGCAATCAAAGTAAACTGAAATTTAGCGACCTTATGTTTTTGCTCATTCCTGATACATATTAACAAAATACTAGTGATACTGTGGATGAAGGTGACTCAAAAACTCTGAGAAGGAATCCATGGACTCTCGTCCATAGTTACTATGCGATAATGGGTGGATTCAGTATGGACACTAGCGCTGAAGAGCAAAATTTCATGCCTGACGACCGGACACGGCTCACCCTTACTTCTGAAGGCGTACGGTTCCTAGCTGAGCAGGAACCCCATCTGATACCCGATATTTCGGCCGCACAAATTTGGGACAAGAGTAAGGCAAACGGCCTTGCCAAGGCTCTGGTCTGTCTACAAGCCTTCTGGTTCTGTGTACAGTGCGCCATAAGAGTGGGTTCTGGACTGTCTTTGAGCCTTATAGAGCTCAACACTTCTGCTCATGCATTATGCGCAATGATCATCTACCTTTTTTGGTGGGATAAACCACTCGATGTGGAGGAGCCAAGTCTGATCGAGGGAGAGAACATGCGCATTCCTTGTGCGCTCATGTGCATGTCTAGAGATCTTTGGTGTTGTCGGGTTAAACAGCGCCTACTTCACCCCGTTATAACCCGCGGGCCTATATGGCCTGGGCGCATTTTACCCAAATTTGAAGGCGAAGGTCACAATAACATCGATTTGTTGAAGTTGTCTGATTTGTTGCAAAAAAAGAAGTCCCTCTGGTATGTAAACTTTTCTTAATTGCGATCCGCAAAGAGCATTAGACCAATATGACGATGTATCGCTTTTTCTGGAGCCTTGTAACACAGGTTTGTACGGGAGGATGAATGCAGTGCTAACTTTGTATTATCTCAGCATGGCCCATGGCAACCTAAAAGATTATGAACATTATCTTGAGCGGCCGAGCGGCGGAATCTGTCTCAAACATGAGGATACTCTCTACGGCTTCAAGTTTATAGGATACTCCTCGGGGTCCGGAAGTGATCAATCCCACTATTTACATCTCAAACCCGGCGATGAACTCCGCTGGAAGCTTGCCGCTCAAGCTTTTGTGCGATACTCTGCCGCTCAAATAGACCTTAAGAAGATGTTTCACAACCGTATGCTCAGAGATCGTGCCCCAGACTGGCCGCGGCTCTCTCAAAGAGGGCTTACACCAAGTTTCACTATTGCGGGGTTGATATACGGTGGACTGCATTTGACAGTTTGGTATTACGAGTTTGCGAAACACTCCGAAGAGGTCTTGTGGCGAGTGTCTTCGATGGCCATAACTGTATCTGGGATTATTATGATTTTTACTGACCTCATAAATTCGATGGATAGGACATTGCCATCTTTGTTTGCCTCAGCTATCTGGTGTCTCTTTATCCTTCTTTATGCTTTTGCTCGGATATTTCTACTTGTCGAATGCTTTCTTAGTATCCGCCATCTCCCCGAGTCCGTGTATGTAGTTCCGAAATGGTCTCAATACTTTCCACATTTTAGTTAATACCATTTCACCGCCTTCGTCTCTCTCTTACTGAGCAGCATGCTTTGCCGATGCTATATAAAGATATTCTAGAGTATAAATTATCACAAAGCAAGGAGCCCGAGTGAAAATGTCACCGAGAACAGCCACCGCCGTAGGCCCCACGCCGCGCAGAGGCAGGTTACTCGATTGCGTTACCAATGACTGACACTCTCTCGGATATAACTACTACATATACACCCTCTATAGCCAAGGCGGAGCTGTGGGGTTTTGGAAACGATAGAGTGACTGCAGTAGCACTGCATAATGCGGTCCTGAAAGTCCCAGAAAGCGGTAAATACCGCAAGCGGCCGCTGCTGTGGGCGCAGTATGTGCATTTCGGAGCATAAGTGGCAGAGAGACTAAGGATGTTATGGTGTACTCGTATTACGCGCACACCATCATATACTTAAGGCTCAGGTAGAACAATCCCGTAGAGAGAGAAAACTAGGCAGGTACTTGGTTAGATTATAATATATACTTTAGCCGTATAACGCCATAGTCCTCTTCGGGCTCGCCAGGCATATATTTAGTCTAGCGTGGGGTGCAGTTCGCCACTACTAGTAGAAAGGGCGACTAACTAGCTCCGGCTATACCCTTGTTAGCATAAACTATAACTAAAGAAGTGCCCTCTTATACCGTAGGTAATTACGTGCCCAGGCCAGCAGTGACTAACTAGTAAGATAACTATAAGCTAGCGCTTACGGCGGTATAGTTTATACTTAGCGTTGCTTAGCCGCACATTCTACGTGCCGACGCGGGGTTAATCGCCAAATTATAGCTAACCCTAAGTTATACCAGCACGCCAAGAGTCTAATGCAAGCTTTACAAAATAACAGCTATGCCATTTTCGACTCCTATTTACAACCAAGAAGTGGGGGCTCTTTGTTTGTTAACCCTGCTTGATGCGGCTATAGATCACTACTAACGCGCAAAGAGTGCAGATATATAGATGCTGTGCTCAGGATAGAATCCTAGTATGTTTATCTATAAGTCTGCAAGTTTCTTGATTAGAATGCGCGAGCTCTGTAGCAGGTCCGAGGCTGTCCGAACCAGCGTGATCGAGCTTGTCGACAATGAATTGTGGTATTACCAGCCAAGCAGGATATATCTAAAGATAACATAGAGTATGGACAGAGATTATAATGTAAAGTATCTATTCCGAGATTATTAGCGCTTCTCGATCGTTGTTGACCTTGTTACGATAGAAAGCATAGATAGGTTCTCGCGGCACAGGGTTTCTTGTGGCGCAGGGACGGATGTTAAGCTGTTTGGTGGATTCCCGATTTATCATCATATCATGTGCCATCTAGTATATAGCTTCGTCGCTACTCGGCCTACGACTACAAGACATGCTTCACTTTGCTTCCTTCTGAAGAGTCTTACAATACATAGTCCGGCTAGTCCGCAAGTCTCAAGTCGAACCCATTACACGGTACCGGAGAGACCATTGCGTTACTATAGGCTGCTATTGCAATTCTAAGTAGGCTTACCAACTATCAAAGAAATTAACTCACAATGCTGTACTGTACACCTGTATGTAACGGTGAACGTGCCATTGCTAAGCTCAGTAACAACAGCCTGAGTATGTGTACCACGGAACACCACCTTCGCTACATTCTCGTCGTTGGCATTATGGAAAGTGTGTATCAATCCGGGCTCTAGGTTCGTGGCCCTGACAAAGACAGTTTCGCTCGGAGTAAAGAAATAATCTGCCCCTGGTTTGAGTTCTACGGCAGCTACCGGTACCGGTAAGTCCCCTTCCTGCTTCCTAGCCATACCGACCACGTAGTTATTAGGAGACGGGATCCCGGCATCCGTTGCGATTTGGAAGGTCATGCGGCTAGCCCAGTTATCGAAATGTTTGAGCTCGAGAGAGTTATTGACGAAGATCCGGTCCCCATCATCGCGGAAACTCCCAATCTTCACAACGTGAGATGACTAAAGCAAAACCTCATTATTTGCTTTCAGGGCTAAACTGTCGACGTCAGAATTGCCAACAAAAGCGTAGAAATCAGACACATATTTTAAAAATGGACTGGGCATCATTGTTGATACGGGGCGTTTTGAACCAGATGATTGAATGTGTTGAATAGAGGCCTCCCCCTTCGACTCGAGGTTGCTCGGAGTAGATGTTATAAACCCTGCTTCCGTTATTGGACAGGTTCCGGACCGTTATTGTGAAAGGTTTGGTATGGTTCTGCTTAAGATGAGCGTCAGGGTTTTCGCCTCCGCCAAATGCACGGACCGCAGGCGGGTGATCTGTCCGTGTGAATGGCAATGCAGCATGTGCATGTGCTTGGGTCCCGGCGTCCGGATAATACGATATGTGACGTTTATCACTAGCTACAAGGGAGGCCATTAGTGAGGGAATTAAATAGTGCGCTTCGCTCCGCCCAGCAGCAAATGGGAAGTACAAAGGTTACGTACAAAACCGAGCTGCAATGATGTTTGGCGCATCCCACTCAAACTGTCTAAGCTTCTCTCGGGCACTAGTGTACCCTCGGTCGTTTCTACTATTAAACTTAACAATCATGGAATGGTCGGCGTCCAGAGGGATCATTTCCTCCATATAGTCTGGGAGCTGGAGTAGAGCCGAGTCGGTATCCACTGCCGTGACGAAGTCTCCCGTCCTTTTCCAGTGTCCGCTTTCACTATCCTATCACAAATGTATCAGCCATCTTCTACGGCCTTGCTCTTATTCAAGCATCATACAAACTCCAGCTGCCTAGTCTGCCCTGTCTCGTAGAAGCTTACGACCTTCCGGTCTCGAATGAGATTTCTGAAGTCAGCCAACTGAAAAGCTAGCAAGTCAGACTTGGTTCTGATCTGCTGAAGCAGTGCATTTCGCGGGTGGTTATCCTGATCAGCTAGTATCTTCTGGATATCATCAACGACTAGCCCCTTGTGCGGAATTGCAAAAAGAAGCATGCCGTATGTGGCTTAGTAGAGAGATGCTATTGTTGGGTGGTCGTCTGCGTTTGTCTGAACCGCCTTGACAAGGCACTATGTCGCTGCCTTAACCTTATGCAAATAGTTCAAGGCGCATGACCTACATGAGCGAGTATAATACCGCCGAAGCTGTGCGCGATGAAAAAGAGCGGCCGTAGTCCATAATAGTATCGATTCCATGGCTTGATAGTTTCGAGTTGTAGCCATAGGTCATCGTGCGACAACATGGCAGGTCCTTGGACAGGAAGTCACGCAGCCACATCCGACCGAGGTTCCCCTTTCCCCTCCATGAGCCGTATGCGTGTCCGTCGAGACCGGTGATTGCGATTATGCTACGATGCGGTGGATCAGCAGTGAGAGGTGAGAAGGCAACACTCAGAAATGGCGGGAGCAGGTAACAGTATCGAAGAAATGCTACCTACTCTGCCGTAATTGGCGCTTCTGGGTTTGGCGTATAAAGCTGGGTTGACCCAAAAAAGTGGCGGTCAAAGTTAATGTCCGTGTCGCCCATCTCTACCTGCCAGTCTCCTAGCGGGTTCCCTACTAGCTCGGACAAGAACGTAGGAACCCCGTCGTGGAACCACACTAGCGCGACCCTTTCCTGCTCATTGTTATAGCAAGAGGGCACGATAACCGTACTGACACGTAGCTTCGACTTTTCTTCCTCTGACAGGTTGTCCTCGATGGTAGCCTTCAGTATCATATTCAGGGCATCGTCAGGCTGCGAGGCTGGGAGACCGGTAACGCGGCTGCCAGCAGCGTCTTTGAGTGGTGGGTGGATAGCTGGCAGGTGGAGGTCGTTTTGAACGATAAAGAGTAGGCTGCATGGACAGCGGCATTGTAGTCTTTAGGCAAGGCTGAGTACCATCACTATCGATAGCGATTGTCAGAGCTGGCCCTTCCTAGCTTCAATGCCCTGCATGTGCATAGTGTCCAACCACGGACTTCGGCTTGCGCCGCTGCGGAGTTCCCGACTTCTAGTGCTGGGCTTCACACATCTTGCATCTGGACTAAGGCATAGGAACTCGACTATGGTAAGTGGGAATGAACGTGGCGAGAGTCTTTCTCCCGTTGTGTTGTCAAGGAGTCAGCCGCTGCCCGGTGGTCTTAAGATTAAATAATGATAATCTCTTCACCTGTCCTTGACACAATTCATGGCGCTAGAGCTTATGATTATGCTTTGGTAAAATAAGAACCAAGTTACTATATTTGAACTGTTTACGGGAAGTAACACACCTATCTGGAATGATACTGATCTGCCAAAGATTAGTTTTGAGCGACTATATAACGTCGTTGTAATAAGGCTACAAACCCGTGCGTATTTTAGTGGTGCGGGCCCAAGAAACCGAGCCGCTCCGTGTACCCTTGCGCTAGTCATCTCGGTAACTGCACGCAACGCTTCTCTCCTAATCTTGACCGGTCACCACTACATGTATGATGCTCGCCGGTCAATCCAACATGATGGTAATTACTCTGTCTTCTGCACGCCGCTAGTGAGATGTCCAGCTTTAATTGGTTATTGCGATGATGGCAAGAGGGAAATTCCAGGATTCTGGTATTGATTGCGCATGATGCAGGAGTGTCGAGAACAACGATTGAGCAATCATTTGAGTATGTCAGTTTCTCCATGAATATGTCTGGCAACGAAAGCGTGAGGTGGGGCCGCAGCCCATCGCGGGAAGGTAAATCAGCATCTTAGCTCTGGTGCACCGAGCAAATGTTTAGGTGGCAGCAGATTGGCTTTATGGAACCTTTAAGTAGTGGCAGCATTAGGGACGGACTGCACAAAGGCTCATACGCTAAAATTTCGTCTCAGGCAAACTTGACTGAATTGTTACAACATCGGTCTTGCGAATCCAGTTATATCGGGGGTTATGCCAGCGGCAACCATCCCCTATTGCGCACCGAAATCTGTTCTTCCCAAAACGGAGCGGAAGAATGAAGGAACGATGCCATGGACGACGCTGCTTGTGATTCACCTTACGCCTATAAGATGCTGCCATTCACAGATTCCATTCGTGTCTTGGAAGTCCTTCTAGGAGGCTGCGATGAATCTATTCTGTTCTATATGCTACACTTCCGTCCCAGCTAGAAACCAACATCCGAGGCACTGTCGTATACCCTGGGCGGGCACATATTCCCAAACCAAATTGCAGAAGGCGATACCTGGGGGTATATTGATGTTACGGAGACCCTATTTGCGGCCTTTCGGGCGCTCAGGTTTGCGGACCGACCGCGTCGCCTCTGGGTCGATGTCGTCTGCACATATTCGGATCGGTCCAGCATAAAACACCTCAGAAATCTGAAATGTTTAATTCCACAGCTTAAAGAGCCAAATCGGGATCTTTCGGTGCACGTAATCAACATGAGCGGACCTCTGTCGATGCAATCACCGTTCCGACCGATCGCTCAATCAAGTTTAGCGTTCTGAAATGAGAAAATTACGGTCAAATTTTTCATAGGCACGAATTATATGCTATTCTACGTAAGTAATACAAAGAAATATTGTGACTTGATGTTGTCTTAGTCGTTGTCTGTATTTGCAATCCGACGACTTCCAAAGCCAGGGCTTTGCGGTCATCTGAAACTGAAGACGCCTCTTATGGATGGTGCTGTACGGCACGTTGATTGCCGGGCATGGCCTATTATCTTTGAGCAGATCTTGAGACAGGATGATGCTAACGAACTCGTTGCCGTCCATTGGATCGGGCATGATCACCATTCGCCCATCATCCAAGATTTTCCCGAGGATATTGTGCATCATCAAACCGTTTCTTTCCGACCAGATTATGTCGTACGATTCGGCCAGATCGGATCCGAACAAGTATGCAGCGGCCGTCTCGCCGATCGATTAAGGAACTATGTGCGCTGCTCTTATGATCGATGCTTCAAATACCTTCCCGGAAACAGGACACCAAATCTTATTCGTTTGGAGTTCCCGAGGCGTCTCTAAGATCTCGGAGCCTTTCGTATTGTACGCTTTAATGGGTCTGTTTCTGGATGATGTTTGGTCGCCTTCTGATCTCAAAAGCTTATTCTGTATGACGATTCTGCGGTTTCTGGGAGGGTTTCGGTGATAGCCATCATATACGCCTTGCCGATTTTGACATGGCTCGGTTGACTGAGCACGCCGTACTTTACTCGAATTCGGTCAGCGGCTAACGTAGCCCTCTCTTTCAGTAATGTGTTGTCAGCTTCATCAAGTTCTGTCAAGGCCCTCTTGAGCTCATTTTTTGTGGATTTAATGACAATTCTACGCAAACTTTGCGGATAATCTTGCGGACTTGTTTGAGATGCACTTCGATATCTTCGCGCAGATCTTGCCGTTGATCAATGTACAGGCTAGCTTTATCTAACTCATCGCCGATAGGCTCATCTGACAAGTTGGAGATTTTTCGAATTCGGCCTTCGAGTTTGCGGACTCCTTGTCGGTGGTCTTGCTGATCTTTCGGAATGCTACTGGCGTTTTGAAGTCTCGTAGTGGATCGCCAAAGGACGAATCCAGACTTTCTCGCATATATGAACGTTTGCCGGCGTGCTTATTTGCGTCCTTGGTTGAGTCGGTCATGTTGTGAGAGTTGTGGTGAGAGAGCTGAGGAAACAATTTCTATTGTGATAACTAAGAGGGATGTATCAGGTCAGAGAGAGGTACCCAGCTAAATAGAAAACAGACCTCCAACACCAAACCCCCTAAATTTTAAATTAAAGCAAGCAATAAACTAGCACATAAGGTTGAGGCAAGTACCCTGAGGGTCGCTCGATGAGGAGGTATAATTAAGAAGGTTTAACTTACCCGATTTAATTAATGTTTACTCGGTCTTCTATATTTTTTTTTTACATTAACCCACCGCACATACTTAAACCAACTTTTAATATGACTCTATACCTTTTTATAAAAGCTTAAGTTTTAAAAGGAGGGTACTATTATAATATCTCTTTACTATAATCAGTTATTATTTGTATTTATATAAACCTAGGTTAGTACATCTTAGTAGAAAAAGTATTTCTTTCTTATGCACTAGTTAGAACTTCCTTTTTTTTTTCCTTAGCAAATTTCTTTTTGTACTTAGCTACTTGTAATACAATCCTCTTTCTTTTATAGATAGAGCCTCTATAACAAGATAACTATATCGCAAAAATAACAATAACTCTTAAAAATTAGTAGTATTCAATAGTATATATTCTGTTCTATACTTTTAAATGAGTGATTATAGATTACTATATTTTCAAGGTAACTTTTGCTGATCTAGGCGATTTTAGCAGTTTGCACTGATAACCGCACTGCAACTAGAATGCAAAACCACCCAATGAGACGGTATGCTAGCGATATAGTCTGTAAAACTCAATGGTTATTAAACGGAGAATAAATCACTTTCTATCTAGAATACTGGCCATAGAAGTGAGGATAAATAGGCACACATAACCCTTACTCGTCGTTTTCCTCGATAATCTCTTCCCACCCCACATCCTCGCCGGTTCTTATTAACAGTTCTATTGCATCCGCGTCGTATACGCTCCTAATATACAGTAGCTGCTGCCTGCTTTACTTCGTCCGCACTCGCCAAAGCCGCAACTTCTGGCCTTAGCTTTACATCTCTCGCGCGAAGCTTGACCCACAGAGGTTTCTTGTCCCACAAGAACCAGATATGCTGGTCGGGCCAGCCTTCAATCTGTGGTGTAGCTTCGATATCAAAATTGAAAAGCAAGCGTGCAAGCACGATACGCATTTCTACATAAGCGAGGCTGAGCGGATGTCAGTAATGCTATCAAGTCTAACCCAGTGATAGAGTGGGTTTAATACTTGCGACCAATGCAGTTGCGCGGCCCAACACTAAAGGGCTGGACAGCGGCGCGATTGTCATTTTCGAATTTTTTGTCACCAAGCCAACGCTCAGGAATGTATTCTTCGCATTGAATGAAATTCTCGCTCAAATGATTAATTGCCCATTGGTAGACTGCAACGGTAGTCTTAGAAGTATTAGTGTTTGTATTTGATATCTTGCGCAGTCTCGGGGGTGTTGAAAGACAGAAGATGAAATGCCCAGCAACAAACTGTGAGGGAGATGAATTATTGTACTCACATTTGGGGGCACATATTTTCCAACCAGAGTTTCGGGCGTGATCGTCCTTCTTGGAAGAGCACCGGGAACTGGAGGATAGAGACGAAAAGCTTCGTTCAGACAGGCAAGCATATAATCGAGAGAGTTCACACTGGCACTGTCGATTTGGTTCTCTGAGTCGAATTTACTACGGATTTCGTGAACAAGCTTCTCGAGTGTGTGAGGATTCTTCAACAAATAGTAAGTCACTCCAGACAGCAGAGTTGCTGTTGTCTCGCTGCCGCCCAGAAGGACGGTGTCAGCGCTCGCTATGAATTCCTTCTCAGAGACGCCGCTTTTCGGGTCGGCCATACGTGACATGAAGTCTATACGGTCTGTTTTCATGTGTAGGCGGTTGAGAGCCTTGGACTTCATCAGATCGATATGAATTTTGACACCATTTTGTAGCGATTTCGGAATGAATGCTATCAGTACACGCTTCACCCATGGGTAGTAATCTGTGACGCGGAACATCGTGCCGGCGATGATAATTTCGAACGCGATATGAATCCACGGATGGTACTGCGAGGTTTCGAGGCAATTGAATGACTCGCCAAAGGCTAGGTCTCCAATGATATCGAAAGTGAAAAACTGAGGAATAGGACAAGGATGTTAGTACATTGATCATTTCTGCCAGCCCAGCTACCCAGCAAGTGGCATAGGCTTGATGAAACCCCAAAAATTCATAGTCAACCAGCAAAAATAAAGAAGAGAACAAAAGAATGGAAGGTATAGCTTCTAGATCAAGGCGTCGAAAGCGATTTGACAGGTATTGCGAGCTATATCCAATCTTTGCATGATATCACGATCATCATTCTTGAACAGAGGCGTATTGATATACTTCTGGACTTGAGTCCCAATAGTAGATTCAAAGGCCGGGCCTTCACATTTGTCGTGCTTTACGCCCTTACCGAGGGCAAGCCGAACCAGAGTAGCTGAAATATCAGACTTACATTATACCAGTTGACCATGTCAATGGGCTCATCCTTGACGCTCAGGTCGCGCAATCGACGGATAAGGAGGTCGACGTAATGCTGGATGAAAGGCTCCTGGTCTCGGAGGGCTTTCTCGGAAAAGCCATGTGACATCAAACGTCGAATTTCGCCATGTCGGCGGTTGGGAGCAGCAATAATGCTTAACTCCCCTGCGGCAGTGTTCAAGTAAAAATTGGGGTCTTTTGGAATCTGAACTTTGTCGACTCGATGACCGTAGATATCTCTCCACGCATCGGCGTCGGCGTAGGCCAATTCATCAGGGGCTACTCGAACAATCCGACCATACTTTTCGTGCATACGGTGGACACTGAATGGAAGCGTTCCGCGCACAACAGCGTAGATGTACCAGAAACGGCAAGAGCGGCCCCAGAAGGGTCCTGGATAGGCACGTAGCGGATGAAAGTAAAGATTATATGTCATGTATCCCCCGCAATAGAGCGCGAACTGGTCATAAAATCCGTACTTGTTAGTACTTTTTATAAACGTGATGCGATTGTGATATCCATGAGCTCATTACTCTAAAGGAGTTCTCTCTTTTCGCTTAAATGAAGTACGTACCAAGGCAATCACAGCCGTACCATAACCAATAACGGTGGTTGGACGCGAATCCCGCGCGTAGCCGATGATATCGGATACTGCCATGTCAAACTTGAAATTCTCTGTATGAAAGGGTGTTGATATTCCTAGCCGAGATCTTCTTGACACCAAATTACTCCTCATCCTTCTTGATATTTATTGCACAGCATGTTCAACCCCGCAGCGGATTAGCATCCGGAGTGACGGGATAGGGGTAACAGTGTTGGACGTGGAATATTTCCATCTCCTTGAACGAGTGAGAGAAGGAAATCTCTGACAGGTGAAAAAGAGGGTAGGTTTGCTGCACATGTGACACCGTCTAAAAGTTATGATGAATGGCGGCGATCTAACGTCACGCGCTGCCTCTCATGGCTAAACAAGTGTTCACGAAGAGTTCTGCAGGACATCATATCGACAATTCCCATTTCCTATTAAGAGCGCTGACAGTATTCTAACCATCTGCCAGGCATCGCCGGATCGCGACTCTGTAAACGACAGGTAAGAGTCGCCTGCCGTCATGCAGTCTTACTGTGCCCGGGTGGTGGGGAGGGTTAGAGCATTTTCGCGATTGGAACGAGAATCCTTCTAGACCATCAACAGAAATGGAAACATACTGCTGCATAAGAGTAAATGCGGTGTTTGGAACTCGGAGATGCAAAAATAAGGAACTCGGGGATTCGAAATATGGAAATCCAACGGAAATATTCGAGATCAAAAGAAGTTGTGGGAGACGAGAGCCTTGACATTACGTTGTACCTGGTCCGTGCTTATCGATCAACGGGATCCTCCCCTCTCCGACATCCGATACTTCGGGCACTTGCATTCACGAAGCAATTAGTAGATCTTTGCGATAATTGCAAGATTATTCCCTTTCCCTATAGCTATAGCGCTGCCAGCCGCTCGACGTCAACGTGTTCTCGCCTTATAAGCATTGGCACAAGCTCGTCGTAAATAAAGTTAGAATTCTTGCAGGCTATACCACAAATTAGACATCAGACATTAAAATCAATTACAATAATTAGAACAGGCCTTCCGTACGACCCAGAAGTTGTGTTGATTAAGCTTTCCAAACCAGCCCCCCCCATGCTCTACCACACCATATCGCCCCCCTCCCCCCCCCCAGCAGCTACTCGGTATTATTCGCACTCTCCATAATGCACACAGGTTCCAGGAACTTGCAGCCGTAGTTAAACGCATGTATCCCGATGATCCAACGGTTCAGCCATTCGTGAAAGCGGCCTGTGCGTTTGCAACACATGCAACAGCCCTAGAGCGCGCTCTGAGACGCACCAACGCCGCAGAAGTTAGGCATAAAGAGACATGGGGGGAAGGTGTGGTACAACTACAACATAGAGAAAACCTTACTGTAGCAGAAACATGTCAATTAGCATAGTTCAGAATTGAAACAGAGAGGCAACGCGCCGAGAAGCGCGTGCAGGTAGCGGAGAGAAAGCGCCTCAAGCAGGCTGCAGCTACAGCTGTAGCCCACCGCCGTATAGATGGGCAAAGGGCATAGGAATTTTTTCGGCTGTTTGAACGCTTAGTTTAATTTAATTCAGCCATTTGGTTGTTGTCGGGGCAGTTGAGCCGGCGGTCACCAACTAGTGGGTGGCTGAAACTCGTCAAGGTGGCGCGGGCAAGCCACATGTCCAGTATACTGGTTATACAAGCGTCTATAATAGCTGCTTACTAGATTACGCGTCAACCAGGTATTATCAGCTTTAAGGCTACCCGTATATCAGTACTATAACCTTAATCGGCAGGCTAAATAGAGTGACCAACATTTACATAGTCTGCTGTCGTCTCTATCTCTTGTACAAAAATTCTCTGGAAGGTTTCATTTTGGACTCGCGCCTCGTTACTCCGTACCAAACCTCGGTGTCATGGCCGACCGACATGATTCTGCAGACGAATTCCCTCCGCTGCTACAACGGCCCTTGAATCCTCTTCCTGAGCCAACGGCCGAATCCTCAAAGCCATGGATACTGCTTGTTGGCGTCCTTACCATCTTAATTGCCCTCACCGACATGGGCGCGACCCTAGTCAATGCTCCAAAGACTCGACTATACGAATCAGTTATATGCCTCCATTACTACGAGCGAGCCGACCCGAGCAAGATACAAAACAATGGCATCGTGCGAGAGGAGCTGTGCAAGATCAATGCCGTGCAGGATACGGTAGCCATGCTATTTAGATAGCAGGATCTTTAAGATAGCATACCCAGCATTCTACTTGCTATTCCCTTTAGTGTGCTAGCCGATAAACATGAGAGGATATGAATTCTCACCCTCACTTTAATTAGCGCTGAACTATCATTGCTATGGATATTGTTCATCTGTATGTGGGGCAATGCACGAAATAACCCTCCGCAAGACTGAAGCTCACCGGTGGGCCAGGTTATTTTCAATTGTCCCTGAAGTTGACTTGGTTCTCGTCGGTATTCATGGCAATTGGAGGAGGCCCTGCAGTAGCGGGTGCAACAATATTTACAATGGTGTCGGACGTGGTTCCCCCAGCCCGACGGCAAGTTACATAGGAAGCTTCCCAAAATTACGCTGACCGCCGAGTAGGACAACTATATTCTTGTATCTATCTGCAAGTGTCTTGGTTGCAGAGTTGATTGCACCTACCCTCAGCTCTGCCCTTATGAAGTATGGTGAATGGTTACCATTGTTCCTTGGTGCTGCGACTGAAGGCCTGGCAATCTTGCTAGCGCTCCTCGTCCCGGAAACTCTACATTTACGTGATTTGCCGGACCCTCCTCTCAATGTTTCTGGACCGAATGATGAGTTCGATGCGCATGCAGCACACCGACCCTCGTCGAAAGGACGTGGACATGGCTTCAAGGGCCAACTTCATCGGTTAAACGAAGCTCTGCGTTTCATGCGACTAGATATCAGTCTCAGTTTTGTGGTCTTCACATTTTTTTGTGAATCGTCTAGGAAGGCAATCCATGGAACTTCTGATTCGATACGTGTCCATGAAATACCATTGGACGATACGAAGGGTATATATATCACCAGAAATATGTATTTCCCAGGATAAATGTTAACGAACAGGAATAGGCAGCCATCCTCCTATCGGTCCGAGCAGGTCTGAATCTGGTAGCTCTGCTAGTAGTCATTCCAGTCATCGGCACGATCATGCTCAAAAAGGTTATCCATATCTCCGCAGAGAGCTGATCTATTGATATCTCGCGGAAGTATTATCTTCACTGTGTTCGGACTTCTCGTCATTGGACTATCGCCCACACCAGTTCTGCTAGTTGCAGGTAGCTCTCACGCCTTTCCGATTTGCAATTTTCCGCTTACTCGTTCTAGGTCTTGTAATATACACCTTTGGAACTGGGTTCAGCGCCGCTATGCGCAGTGTTGCCATCTTCATGGTTGGTGGACAAAACTAGCCAAGATATTGCGCCCCTCTTCGCCGTTATTGCTATCATGGAAGGCTTAGGAATGTTCGCCTCCGGCCCGCTGGTTTCGCTCGCGTTTCGCTGGGGAATGAAGCTTGGAGATGTATGGCTTGGGATGCCGTTTCTTCTATCCGGAGTGCTCTTTACTCTGGTCACAGTCATCACATTTACCGTCTCGCTACGCTACCTGGCGGTCATGCAGGGTGGTGAAGAATCTAGAAATGGTATTTTGGATGAGGACGCCATTGTTGAGGGGCTAATATGAATCTCAGAGGACAACATTTCTCTAGCATTGGCTCGTGAACAGCTCTGGGCAGAACAACGTTTTGGGTATCCATGCAAAATACAAGCATTCGACTTCGAACGCTTAGAGAGCAGAAAGGCTAATAATGGCGCAACCACAAGTCACAAATGCCTCAACATATCCGCCGCAAACTCTGGAAAATCCATCACCAGGGCATCCCAACCTTCCGCCTCCTTCAGGAACCTGAATCGCGACTTCGCTGTCTTCACCACGGTGTCCTTCAGACCATTCGTACTCGCATTTCCTTGCTGCCGATAGGCTTCTCGGATGCAGGGCAACAGCTCTGTCTTCCAGCTCTCACATCTCAGCCGCTTCTCAAATTTCACCTTAGCTACCTCGCAGAGTGGCGGGATGCCGAAGCGCTGACCAGCGAGCAACATTTGGACATGGAAGACAAGCTCGTTGGGGTGCGAGCTTGGGTCAGATTCGTATGCTCTACGCGTTGACGCGCTGTCGTGAGATGCGGTGGTGGTTGCAGGGGTTAGGAGGGGGGAATTATCTCTACTACTTGCTGGGTGAGGCACGGTTTCGTCACTCTGGTGAATGATTGAGTTTGTGGCTTCATCATCGGAGTGGGCGACTTCGGCGTCATGCGCGGGATCGTCGGAATTGTGTGAGAAGAGACTAGTTTGATCTTGCGGTAGGCCAAAGGATAGTTGAGGCCCGCTGTCGGCGTAGTCGAGCGTGTACAGGAAGGTCAGGACGGCGGCGATGACGTGCGATTCTTCTCCGGGATCAAGCCAGATCTTCATTGGGGAGGCGGGAGAGGACTGTGCGTTCGGTCAGCTGGACTGGTTTACTCTCATTACTTCATTCGGTTGGCTTACGTAGTCGACCTGTTGAAGAGCAGACTCGCACTTATCCTTGAACCAGGTGGAACGCGGACATACAATGGCACGGTGAACAGGATAGCGGTCGCTGCCGCAGATTACTAGCAGGTCGGAGTATTTATTCTCTTCGATCAAGCTGAGGGTTTTGTTAGCTTTGCTCGACTAGGAATTGGGGTGAAGTGGAGGAGGGCTGCGCGGATGGGTGATGGGGAATATGTATGCACCTCACTATCCCGTCGTATAATGCTAAGTATGATGAGGTAAGACGTATGGTTGTGGTGTCGGAGGACACACCATAAGGCTTGATGGATTTGAGAGTGTTAGACGAGGCGGGTTTGCTTTCACCTGAACCCATGATGTTAGACTAGTGGTGTGTTTGGGCGGTGTTTGATGATGCTTATTTAAGGTTGATAGAGTTTCGCGGAGGCAATGAGAAAGGCGCAGTTATCTATTGGTCTTTGTTTAGTTGTTGCCTGATGTCTCTCCCTCATCGGCCCACCAATCATCAGCCACATGTCAGAATATACAACAAAAAGTAATAGAACACAACAAATTAACAAACAGTCTACATTCTACTGGAGCGCAGAGAGGATAGGCGGTTTGGGGGAGAATCGCCCATGAAAAGAACCCCAATAAATAATTATAAATGGTGAATATTTTATGGGTGTAGCCATGAGCAAGGAAGCCCGGTGGCAGTGCTGTGGGTTGGAGCCGAACAATCTCCGAGAGAGATCTTGGATCGCGGGGCAGGTAAAAAGTCACGAAGCTGCGGATTTAGGGTCTTCTTGCATGGGCAAAAGTGCTTAGAGGACTTCTTAAGATCTTAGGCACATGCCGAATAATATGCCCCAAATCGACGTAGCTGGTTTCGAGGCAGACGAGAGAGGCAGTTTGGTGTGCCACTGTTTTCCATGCCCTGCAAGCTCGGGTGTGCAAAAGGTCCTCTTCATGTCCATCGCATTCTCATCAATACCCCATGAGCAGCAGCGGAAGCGGTGATGGAGCTCTATCTTCGATTGAGACTGCTTCAAAACGTGCTGTCGGTGCATTATGCACAATTCAACTATCTTCGTTCAACCAACGCGGATCAGCGCCGTGCATCTGCAGCTAACACCATGCAACTGAGATAGGTTAAGTAGATTGCGCGTCGTGTCTCGGAGAATTCAACGATTTCACCTATCGTGATAGCAAATGTTGTAGACTCTGTAGAGTTTGAAGAACTCAATGCGGTTTCCCTTTGAATATGGCACTGGTAGGTGTTATCGTGGAGCTGAGGTAAGTGCATTTCATTCATGGCTGTCATCGTCATCCACTTCGCTTCTCTCTTTGTATCTTTTCTCTAATCATGACCACGCCCGCGAGGATTCCTATTCTCCGTCTTCTGCACGGATAGGTCGTTTTAGCATGTCTCTTTCGAAGCCTTGATCAGCTTAGATTACGAGTACATTAATCCCACAACAAGCTGCTGCTGCAGTATCTACGTCAATCATCACACCAAGCCTCCAATGCTCTCTCGTGGTTCTAGCGATGCAGGAAATCGTCTTCGCCGGTCGAAGTCGACGACTACGGTCCCTCTACGAACGGCAGCTCCCACACCCGAACACCTGGATCTTGAGGTCGCTCAGAAGCACGCCCTAGTCGCAGCAACAACAGCATACGCAAGGGCACATGAAGCTGAGTCATCAGAAAGGGCACAGAATCGTGGTTCAGACATGTCGAGGTCAAGAAGCAATGCAAGCAGAAAGTCTGAGGGTCGCCATTTTCCCCCGCGAGAGTCAAGCCTTCGCTTCTCTCAATCCCAGAAAGGTGGCTATGTGTTCAACATTCCCAAGCATCAGCGCAATACCGCCGTCGGAAATGTCCCTCCTGCTCATGGCTCGGTATCTGGACAGATGCCACTCTCACCGCCTTCCCTGCCGTTCGATGAGAATGCCCAACCTAGTTCTCAGCCACTCACGAATCGGACGAGCGCGGCTTCATCGGCGCCAACAAATCAGATTCGAAAGGCTCGATCGATGTATTACGCAAGTAGCGTTCAAACAGGCTCACCTCTTCCTAGGCCACCTGCAAAGTACCTCATCACACCTCCGCCCGCAAGTCCAGTGCCTGACCGCTGCAGAACATTTCTATCCGACCTTGGCTCTTCGAATGCGCTGCCTGTGACACCACGACTCCCTGTGACCATAACTGCAGATGAGTCAATAGATAAGGTCCGCGATAGGTACCTCCAAGACTTTCAGCAACGTCAGCTTCGTCAGAGACCCTCTTTTATTATGGGGCCTTTTAAGAAAAGGCAAGATAAGGGAAAGAACAAGATTTCGCAGCCCCAAATCGGTTCAGTCACTTACGACAACAATCATCCAGCAATTGACAACACAGCTAACAACCAGATGGACCCGAAAGCGCAGAAAGAAAAGAGGTCTTTTTCCAACTCTCTAAGGAACAGGTTCAAGCGTGTTTTTCGCAGGACTTCCAATGTATCGGCTACTCTTCCGATTCAACAAATTGATGCCAGCCGTGACTATTATTACACACCTCCTTCGCCAGTTATACACTCAAGCTTCGAGGATATCAGAAGCGCAGATGAAGATATCGCTTTGAGGATCGCATCTCCAACTCCACCATTGGAGGTAATGCCTCCCTTGGCTCAGACAATCTCACGAGCTAGTAGCATTGCTCGAAGTGAAGCAGAGGCTAGTAACCCTACGGCATCTCGAGTTACAAGCTGGAGCAACTCATCCGCTGGAAACACGGTTTCCACTAGAGATACCAAGCGTCTATCGGTTATTCACGAAGCGAAAGGAAGCATCAGCAGCATTCCTACTATCACGCCCTCATCGCCTAGACGCCGACCACAGCCTATGTCTCCCCTTGCAGCATTTCAGAACCCAATGCCTATGGATGGTGTCCAGGACGAATGCTCTACACCGGTCGATCCGCAAAGAGTATTCTCGGCTCTGATGAAAGAGATTGGAGCTGCGGAGTGCAGGAAAGAACCGAAAGAAGCTAAACCAGGAGGAGAGAGCGATGTCTTCTTTACGGGCACAAATAAGCATGCAGAGTCTGGTTCTGTTACTTTACCAGTGCAGAGTAGAGTCAGTTCAATTAGATCGGAGCTCGTTAAAGCTACAAAAACAACCATTCGAACGGTCACCCCGGAGCCTCCCCAGATTCCGGATAGAATGCAGAGTGTCCGTGGCGCCGATCGCATTCCCGGGGATGATCTTCCTTACAGTTCCATAGATGACGATTTTAGCTCCCAGGGAAGTGGTGGAAAGCCTAGAAACGGTATAACGCTTGACTTCAAGAAACGGCCACGACACCGCCTGCAAAGAGTTCAAAAAGCTATTCCGCCAACACCTGACCAAGTCGCGACCCGTATTGAGCGGTCTAAAGGCAGATGGAAGGCGCCGCTTGAGGAAGATCGCCTCCCGTTTTTCCCGAGATCCACAAAGAGGAATTTTACTGTTACCAATTTCGCTCAGAGGAAATTCCTGCGGAAGCAGTCTAGCGAAAATATTTCCCCCGCAAGGCCTGCTGGATCCAGAACCGTGACTCCAGCCCCTCAAATCCGATCGGATACTGGTCCCTTTCTGGATTCAGGGAACATTGCCTCTCCTATCTCTCCTAGCATCTACTCGAGAGCTACCGACGAGCAGAGCCCCCGAGCAAACGACAGTGCGGTGTCTCTTGACCGCATGGGCGATGGCGACACGGGCACTGCTGTTATTATCACCAGCCACCCGGTCAAGAGCTACGTTATCGGTACCCAACATTCTCCAAATCGCGCAGTGGATAACTCCGCTCGCTCGAGCAGAGACTGGAGAGCGTGGCTTTCTCATGAGGTTTCTGAACTCGAGAATCTGTCGCAGGAGGAACTCACTATTTATGATCGATACAGCAACCCTGGCCACCGCCGAGAACATGCTCAGATCTCAGACGACGATACTGCCATCGGTGGTCCGGCAAATGGAATTGGAGCACGCAAAGCATCGGGTCGTCCAACCCGCTATCATCGCCCGAGACTCGAAGATCGCTCCGAGAGTCGCGCTAGCGACCGAGGCGTGAGTAGACCTAAACTAGAAGAGAGTTCGTGTAGTAGGATGAACGAGCGCTTTCCATTCATCGAAACAGGGAGGAAGGCTAGTTACCAGAGTACTAGCTCAAAGACTTGCCGCAGCGTGAAAACGGCAGATGGTGATACGCCGCCAACACGTGTCACGCCGAGTCCGAATTCCAAAGAGTTGGCGGTCTATTCGGACTTCAGCCCCCTCCCCAGCAATTCCAATGATAGATACGAAACGCGGCCTCAACTCAAATCTAGAGAGAGCTATAAGCTGCCCCATCATCCTCCAATTGATTACGGGAAAGAGAATCTAAATCTGGGGACTGGGGTGAATGCAACGGCAAATATATCCACTAAATCGCTGTGCCTGGGGCCACCGCCACCGTTGGGGCGTATGCTGAGACCGCGGAGCCTGCAACCGCTGAATCCGTGGGCGCGAAGCAATTCTAGTGTCGCGCATTATACGACGTCGAAAAATGATCAGCAATTGACGATGCCCATGTCGACTGCGCAAAGGAGCTCGGACCTGCCGGCCACACCGCCCAGACCGAGACCGAGGGTGCATGGGAATTCCAGCGGATCGATTTCTACAAGGCCGAAGTCGGCGTTTGATCTCAGAGGGCAGTATGTGAAGAAATCATCTGCGGCTGGAATTGAATGTGCAGGTGGAAGTGGAAGCGGAGAAGAGAAAAGTTGGCAGGGTCAGCAGGAGCATTTGATCTCGCAACATGTCAGGAGAAAACCTATCACGGGTCGGGCGCTCGAAGGCGAGACGTTGAAAATGATACTTGCAGGACCGTATTGTACCAAGACACGTTCTCCTTCACCTTTACCTGCCCTGAGAACTGAGTGGACGACCGGGACAAAGGGGGAGATTGCGGTCCTTCGTAAATCCACCTTGTCGACAAGCTTGAGCGCATTAGCGTTGAATAAGGAACCCAGCCCGCCGCTAGAGGCGGGAGTGGGCAGTGGGGTTGAAGGTGTGCTGCAGCTTGAGGCGGCAGTTGAGGAAGGTGAGGGGGCTAGGAATTTGGAAGGGGAGTTTGGGAGGAGTGTGGGTGGGAGTAGGCCGGGCACAGGAACGCCGAGCGCGGGGATGAGGATGGCGGAGAGGTTCTTGAGGGAGCGTACGGCGGGGAGTGAGAGTGAGGAGGCAGGCCTAAGGGGGTTGAGTTTAACGCCGGGGTTTTTGTAGCGATTATAGGGGGTGTGGAAGGTTGTACTGTTCACTGGCGACTATGGATATGCGTTGAGGGCGGATGAACATGCGGTTGTGAGGGCTTGGGGTTGGATTGAGGGATTGGAGTGCTTGAGGTCACTGGTAGTAGGGTGGGTGTTTTTCATGGTACGATCACGATTGGTATGTTTGTGTGAGGTTTGAGTTACGTTTATAAGTATTGTTTGTGTTTTTCCAGCTCTGGGCTGGAGTATTGCATTATTTTGATTCAAAGTTTATTCGGTGTTCTTGCTTTTGGTGTGGTAGTTCGCCATAAGAGCATGTCTTTATCATGCCGCTGTGACAACATTTCTAAGTCGTCATCTCTCAATGCTTCACATCCCTCTTGATTATATTGTCACTACCTCCGCTACTAGATTATTAAATTTGCATGCTTACAAAATCGTCGACGTTCGCGGTGTATCCATTTCAACATCCCATACCAGCAACATGCACTGTTATCAAATTATACAGACCACAAATCAACCCATCCCATCCCAGTACTGTGAGAAGAAGACACCAGGCCCAAAGCCGGCCAAGAAAATCATACAGGTGCAGGAGATGCTGGTTGCTAGTCACAGCAGTCCATCGATGTTTCATGAATGCTAGGACGAACAATGGAATTGTCGGCCAGACTCTGACGATAATATTATAGTTATCGAATCGCCAACACACAATCGCTATAGCAGACTCCTGAGACGAGCTCGAACACGAACGTCCATCAAGATTCACTGCCCTGAGAGCATGAAATATGGCGAGCGGCCAACGTCTAGGATGACTACCGGAGGCCAGAGAAAGACGCACGCCTCCTACTGGAATGCCGTCGCAGAGATATCAGTGTCATCTTCCACGAAAACAATCGAAGATTCTAGGAAGTACGTCTTCTTTGGGGACGGGATGATGTGGGGATTCGTGGATTGAGAAGGGTGATTTGGAGGGCCGACCGAGGAGGGATGCGGAGGCGCAGGTATATTTAGTCGAATGTATATTGGCAGGTTTGTGATTAGGAACTTCATAAAAGCTACGAGGTGGCTTGTTCTTCTCTCTTTTTTTTATTTTTGTTTTTATTTTTTTTTTGCTTTTGTCTTCCCGCCACCGTTTTCTCTTCTCTCCACAATCTCCGCTGTGTCCATGGACCTACCGATCCGTATACCCAGATCACCACAATCCAACACAGAGGTCTACCTCAAACAAGCCTACTTATTCCTTTCGCAGATTTCGATACCCAAGGCTTTTAGGAGAACAAAATAGCATCAAATTCCTCGCCTAAGAACCAAGCTAAACCCATCATAATCTCAAGCGACGGAGAAGGAGTCCCGGACACCTACGTCGCTCAGGAGCGCCATACTCCAGAAGTCAACGAGAAGTCCGCCGATGCACCGGCTTTAATCACCTCCTTCCAGCAAGTCATCCTATGTCAATCATCTTATGCTGGACGCGTATCCGGGCTGCAATGAAGTTGACTATCCAGTGCCGGGGGCGGAGGCGTTGGTGAGCAAGTATGGGCTCGAAGGACTGTTGGATTGTGAGTGCTTGAGGGAGATCGTACTGGATGGTATTGATAGGTGGTATGAGGTCGAAAATTGCCTCCATGGTGATCCGCTGCAGGGGCTGCCTGACTTGAAGGATTGGTTGGAGGTCGAGTTTAGGGAGATGGGAAGGGACATGAAGGTTGTAAATACGTTGAGGGATGGTCGTTAGGGCTTTCTGTAAGATAGCGGAACCTTGGGGGTACGGATGGGATTGGAGAGATATTTGCTTAGTGGGTGACTGAGATTGGGCGTTGGAGCACGGATTTTAGGTTGATATGAGAAGTGTGTGGTCTTGGTTGAGGCATAATGCGGACAGCAGCATTTGGAGGTGTCCTGCAGTCGATGCATCATTAGGACTTGTTGCTATGAGTTTTTGTATTTTAGACATAGACTTTGTTTAGGCGCGTCTGCAATGTGCAGTGGTTCGTGATTTTTAGTCACCTCCATGAAACTTCTTATTCACTATGAGTATTCGCATGAATGAATATATTCAGAATATGACCCCTATATTCATTTAATATTCATAAGCGAGCCCAAATATTCATTCATAAGATATAAAATATATTCAAAATAAATACTTACAAAGCGTCCACCGTGAATCTTGGCATGGTGTTTTGTTCAATCGCCTGCAAACTCGCCTTCCTGGTTGACTTTCTGGAGGTCTTCCTGCGCCGTCTGTGTGTAAAGCTTCAACATAAGCTCCTTCCTCCATCCTACCACTGGCCCTGTGCGTATCCACGACTTCAAGCACACAATACTCTCGATATCCACTGGCCTAAGCTTTATCCGTTGCCGTGAGATTATACGCCGAGCACTAGAAAAGATCCGCTCCGGTTTAACCAAAATGAGAGATATAGAAAGGATATTAATTGCATACGATAGAAGCTTAGATGTTTAATACGGTTGGATAGATTAAGCTACTAGTTAAGCATTAAGGTGTTATTTACAAGGTTAACGGGAGAATTAATAATAAATCGGTTAAATTCGTTCTTAATTAATATTATTACTACCTATCTCTTTTCCTATTTATTATATATATTAGGTTGTGTTCTTAATTTAGAAGCTTTCTACATTACTTGGCTTTACTATATACTTATTCTTAGGCTAGTTAATACTAATTACACTTTTGGCCTAATTAGTAAGTAACTTATTAGCGATATTTTTAATAACGTTTAATTAAGACGAAAATTCTTATAAATTTAAATTAATAATATTAAATAATAACTTTTTTTTTAAAAAAAAAAATTTATAAGTTTAATTTTTTAATTTATACTATATAAAAATATAATAATTAGTACTAAAATAGTAATTAAAATAAAACTAATAAATTAATAAAGTTATAAAAGTTAAAATACTATTTATAGTTAAAGTTAAAATTTAAAAGACTTTTTTATATTATATTTTAGCTATATATACTAGAATATATTAATAAAGTAATTAAGCTTTAAAATACCTACTAATTTATTAATTTTTTTTTTCTTATTTTAGCTAGTTTTAATTATTTACTAATATCTTTATATTAAATATAAAAAACTAAAAACTTAAGTAACTTAAGTAAATATTTATTATAAGACCTTATATTAACCTTTTAAAAAATACTATATTATAAACTAAATAGTAAAAAAAAGACTAAAGTAAACTTTAGTTTATATATAAATAAAACTTTAATAGGTATAGAAAATAAGAACCTATAACGTTAAAATAGTAATATATTTAAATATAGTCTTAGCTATAATAAAGAAGAGCTATATAAGAGTTTAAGTCGATAAAATAATTGTATAGAAGTAAACTTATAGTATAATTAAGAGGCAGGTATTTTTAAAGAAATATTATAGATATTTTAGAGCTATTTCTAGTAGAATAGCTTACTTAAATTTATTATAATAAATCGAGATCTATAAGTACTATAGAATAGCTATAGCGTACGCTTATATATCTAGGTGCTAGAAAAAGTACCCTTACTAGTATTATATAAATATATAATATAATAGATAGATAATGCCTCTATTTACACCGCTTATAAAACGCGACTTTGGCTAAAGGTAATAGATATTAAAGTAATTAACTAGCCGCCGTTCTTACCCAATCTTAATTTAATTAAGCACCTATAGAAGGCACTTAAGTAGAAGATCTATAAATTGGACTCTAAATTAAACGCCTATAGGTGGAATGAAGTCAATAGAGAGGCCTTTATTAAAGCTGCGCAAGAAGTCTGGCAAGCGCTGCTTAGGGTCTTATAAAGAAGCTTATTGATTCAATTCTAAAGAGGAAAGAGGCAGTGATAAAGGCCAGAGAGTGGCAACAAAATACTAAGATAAGCCCTTAATTGAGCCTAGAAATCTAGTTTCAAAAAAAGTTTTTTTTTTTGGGGGGGTATGAACAGACTGATGTCCCAGCGCTCTATCATTTCACGGGAGTCGAAATCTTTGGAGGGGGCATGGAATTTGGGCACACCTCTGTTGTGTTAGGTACTGCATAGACGTGATGGACGTTTTGGGAGGTGCGAAGGAGGCCGATTCGGAATAAAAGTTGCGCGCATTAAGGCCATCCTTCCACGACCATCCTCGAAACCTATTGTCTGCTTTTTTGCAACGAAACTCGTGCATTCGCTACAGCTGCCTGTTTCAGCCTGGTGGGAATATAGCTCCTTTATTGGCCAACATGGTTTTTGAGGAAGGCCCTACTTGCATATCTAAGAACTATTCGAGTGTGCGGCAGTTCAGAGTTGCGATTGGCCCAGCCACCAGGTTTACGAAACCACAAGGCAGATGCTAGTGAGTTCGACGTAAGCGTTCATGCTAGGGATGGAGATTTATAAGAATGTAGTAGCCACGGAACTGAACTTGAGCCTTTAAACTATATTATTCCACGCTGTCCCATTATTTTCGTGGTGCTATTTTCAGAGATTCGATCATACTCTGAAACCCCACCTCTGTTCTCCACTATGTGGGCCAGCTTTATTCTCAAGAAATTTGCTTTTCCTGCTTTCTTAAGAAGGCAACAAATACCTTATACCCCTTTTTTTACTTTTCGATTGTATCACAAACGCAGTCGTACTCCCAATAAGACACCAAAATTACCTACATCTTCAACGCCTGGACACCCCCCTAAAGGGAAATGGTCCTGTGAATGTGGCCTTCCAGCTTCCACAAAAAGAATGAAAAAGTATAGCCCCAACAAAGGCAAGGATTGTAAGTTTGTGTGCCCAGCAAATTGTGCATGCACGCGTATTTAACCAACGCACGCAGCCCTGAGATGTCCAAACCACCCCACTAGAAAATGCCGCTTCTATTTTCAGAAGGAGCATGAGACTATGGCAAGAAAGTGCTCAAACTGCTCAAATCAGATGGAGAAGAGGGGGCGGAGGAAATGAGATTGGCACGATGACAGAATGAAAGTTTATGCTGCCCTCGATGACTGTTTGTAGGCCGCTGGCTCGGCGTACGCAGTATGATACAGGATAGCGTGGGATCAGAAGTTCTATGTACAATTTCAATTTATCACAAACGGCATTAAACGCAAGAATTCCAAGTAGCCCAATATCCGCTAGATACAGAGCCCACATGTGTGTGTCTCAGAATCGATGGCGCCCACAGTCGGGAGAATGGTCTAGGGGAAAAGACCCTCGCGGATCTACAAGTAAGAAATTCATGTTCTCTATTTGGCTAGCACCCCAGAATTCGGACTGGAATTCTTTGCTCGGAGGAACAACGATATCCATATACCACACCTTCACCTGAGCCTTCTCGTATCCGGCCAATGCCTGAGCTGTTGATACTATGTTGTTTATCTAAATCTGATTAATAATCAGCCCTGCGCCGCCATTATTCAAGGGCGCCTACCTCTTGTCCATTTAGATCAACCCCTGCAAGACTGAGGGCCTCTGAGTCATAGTCTGCATGACCTCGCTCTGCGTTTGCATTTGCTAAAAGAGCTTCCAAATTTCCTTTCGGGCATTTTGGCTTTACGGGTTGTACTTAATCGCTTGGTGTATCCTACTTATAATTGCTTCATCATACGTCCGCACACGGTTGGTGGTGAGAAATAAGTTCCCCTCAAAGTACTCGAGCTTGCGGAACGGTGTAGTGTACCACGCCTGGACCAAGTATGAGCCAGTCATATAATTTGTCGAGTTAGCGTATGTGAAGAAAGAGCGATACGCGACGCAGAGGAATCTTACAAGGATTCAAATCGGTTATCACTTTCGATGCAACTGTCATCAATAGAGATATTTCTCTTGGTGCACCCTGATTTGTGTTGGGTGGAGGGGATGTTTTAGCATTTCTTGAAGAGTAAAGGAAATTGAGGGCGGGTTTGGTATTCATTTTATTCTTGCGCTGGTAGGTAAGATACGAGAGCATCAAGGTTAGTATATCAATCACATTGATAGTAGACAGTCGAGAGAGGCTACTGAGACAACACATAATCATATATGCAGCAGCTTCGCAGTACACGTAAATAGGAATTCGGCTATACCACAAGCCTAAAAAAATTGGACAACAACAACTAAGCCGCCCACCCCACATTTGAGTAAGTAGTTACGCAAGTTGGGGCTTCATCTTTTATTCACCATCTTTGTAATGTATTTGATATCACCAATATACACTCTCGGTCCTCAACCATCCCATCTCTACGCTACTTCGGCCATGCAGCAACTCCGGAAATGAATATTAGAACTATATACCCGTTATCCTTAGTATGTATCTTTACCAACATCATCCTTCGTCTATAATATAGAACCCGAAATTGATGCTGAAATTACCCAGATACTCTCTTCTCATAAGATACTGTGCTTGCAGCTAAGGGATATAGTTAGGGCAGATGCGTTGTGTTGAATAGACGGTTACCAGTATCGGTGGTGCCTCTGCCGGTGAACTTGTTGTCAGATATGCGAAGTGCAACAAGGCTGAGGTTTGAGTGACCGGCGAGTGCCTGGGCGAGACTGCCCCTGGAAACGGACTGGGCCTGGGCGACGCCGGTAACCACCACAATGCGAATAGTGGCATGTAGGTTACGGATGTGCTGTACGAACTCCACCACCGTCTTGCCGCTGTTCACCACCGAATCTACCAGTAATACGGTGAGCTGTCCCTGTAAATGATGTAGCATGATATCCTTGGGAAGGGTCGCATGGACGAACATGGCGCGCTGGAAGGCCTCGTAGACACCCAAAGCCATGGCTTCTCCGCCGCGCATCAGCGCCACAATCGATGTCTGCTGCTCGTGGAAAAGCCGATAGCCTCCTGTGTCATGGCCCTGGACGTGAGGAATCGTGTACTCTTCGACGCCAATCGCGCCGGCCAACAACTCGGTCGCCAGATAGAATCCGACACGTTTATGGGCGTTCAATAGGGGCGGGCCGACAACCGTTGCATCGCGCATCGGCGTCATGAGCAGCTTGGCCGCAGGTTTGTCTGTTGCATGAAGGACTTGAAGACTAGCATGTCGATAGCGGCGGCAGAGGACAGAATCGACAAACTCATTCTCCGTAAGCTGGATCAGAGGAAGCTTGGTAGTGTTCAGCCGTGGTGACGCATTGCTGGGCAGCACGGCTTGGCATGCCCGAAGACCGTTATTGTCAATGGCATTCATTAAGGCTGCGTCCATAGTCTTGCTCCTGGTCTGCTCCTCGCCAACAACTACGATGGCTTCATCTGCCTTGCTCAACATGTCCAAGTCTAGTGGGCTATCTCCGAACGCCCAAACATACATCTTGTGGGTATCTCTTGAACGGGCGACCAAGGCGGCTTTCACTGCAGCTGTAACGACGAAGCCGTCTGCGATACGTCCCCCGCCAACGACTTTCACCGTCTTGGAGAGGCCTTCTCTCTCCAGCACCTTTTCCCAGACACGACGCAGCCCACAGCTAACAACCACCGCGCCAACATGTTCTTGTTCTGCTACCAGTTGCAACAGGGACACAAACTCGGGATGCATAGTTACGGCCGATGCCACGTTTTGGCAGAGGGCATCAAACTCTTGATCGTCGGCCGTTTCTTCATACAGCAATGTGGCCTGGCGAAAGGCAGTGTACGAATAACCCAATGGGCCGCCGAACAACGTCTTTAACGTACATTCATCGTCCCTCGAGCGCCGAAGATTAGAGACTTCCTTCCAGAACAACGCGCCACTGTCTTCTGCAGCTAACGTTCTGTCAGCATCTATGACCAACATTGTCTCCAGCTGGCCTTGGTCAGCGATAATAGCCTCATCCAGCTTGCTTTCGGCTTGAGACAGGTTGTACTCCTCGGTATGATGCCGGAAATCGCATAGCAGCGTCGAAACTTTGTTCAGTAACATATGCGGGGACACGAGCGAGAACAAAATGTCATACTCGCGGCAGAGACGGCGCAGTTGGGTCTTTTCGGCCTGCTGCCACTTGCATAAATGGGTAACCGATGTAGACGGACGGATTTTTTCCGTGTCTTCTAGGTGGCGTTGCGCGACGACCTCGGCAGGAACATCTAAATAGAGGATGTTTGTGTAGGTTTGTAGGTCATTTTGGGTATATACTGGCCATCCAGCTTCCTCCTCCTCGGGCCAGAACATGAAATGTCCAGTAACAACTGCGACTTGTCCGCTGTCAGCGCATTTCTTCCCAATCGTGTCGATAGCAAGCTGGCGCCAATACACCTTCTCTTGCTCATCCAGTTTCTGGAACTCGTCTAGACCGCCGGGGATAACAGTGGCTATCATCTCGGAGCCTTCATAGAACGCGAAATGCTCCTGTCCGAGTTCTCGCTTTAGTCGGTTCAGCAGAAACGTCTTGCCGGAGCCGGGAACTCCGTATAGGCCGACAACTACTGCTTTATCGTTGAAAGCAGACCGAGTTTTAGAGACTGTCGATTGATTCAGTTGAGGATCAGCCGTCAGGCTCGGTATGATACTTGATGCGTTCTCGCAAGTAGCAGGCAGCATGATAACCTCCTGAGTTTTCTATGAAGGGTGGATAGAAGAGTGTTGAGGCTCAGTTCAATAATTGACGAGATATTCCACTGTTAGATGCAGCAGGTGTAAGACAAGAGGGAAGATCGGCGGAACTCTACGATACTTTAGTCGCCCAGTGCCCGCTAAAATACAAACTCCACCAAGCATAGAGTGTTTGCCTTTTGGTGCAATCAATGCCTTGCTGCAGCAGCCCGTCATTCTGCATGTATAAATCCGCCTCTCCGGTGATGGTCTTTACCGGTTTCTACAAGGCAATCGAGATAGTGGGAGGATAGATTGGCTTCACACTAATATGAAGCTGTTTGTTAGCCAACAGCGGGCAAGCAATGCAATCGAAAACTAGGCCAGTAAGCGTCCCTGGGTAGACTCCTCTAAGGCTTATTCACGTGCGTTTAGGCAACAGTCCGTCCCATTATTTGGCTATTAATGCTATTAACGTATCTCATAGTCTTCACCAACGGTGCCGCGAAAATTGCGCCTGTGGTGCTGGGGGGATCTGGGTGATTAATTCATGGCAGCACGATCAAATTTGCCTCTCGAGAGTGTGAGAGTAATCCACTTAATTTCGCAACTTGTGAATATAGAAAGCTCCATTGAAAACATAGAACCAATGACATATCTGGGGATACTGCAATGCCAATGTGGAGTCCGGTAATGTGTTCAGGGGGTGGTAGCGGCAAACGGCAGGGCTCAAGGCAACAAACTGAACGAACTTTACACGAGACGAACAGATTTGCATGAGCCCGTTGGCCGTGTCTTGGGCATCTTCCCGACTGCGTTTCTGCGGCTGAGCCTGACGACCTTTGGAAGCACACAGTTACGGGAGAAGAGGCCATACTCGTCGCAGTTGGCGACCAACTCGCTTGAATTCCACCGGATCAATCTGGTGACGGGAAGCGACTTCGATAAGCTTGTGATCTTTGCTTGGATTCACTACCTCGCGCACCAAGTCGTAATGAGGAGCGTTGCAGAGGATAGCGGCGGTTCGGTAAAATGTCCAGCGCAAAGTGTACTTTGCCAGCATGTACGCGTACACTAGGACATGGCGAGAGGCAACAAAGGGGGGCAACTTCCGAACGGGAAACCTATCATACCGAGCTCGACTGATGGAAAAGAGGACGTCTGATGTTTCGCTGAGCTTCTGCCAAGATGTCTTTGCGGTCCGGCGTTCGTGAAGTTCCTCCCGAAGTCGGTCTCGGTACCAGGACGGTGGTGATTGCCGCGATAGACCCAACATTCCATGCCACCGTCTCAGAAGCGCGTCACTTGTTGGACGCATTTTCGTTTGTCGGTAGATTGATGTGTGATGGTTTGCTAAGAAAGTTTGTTCCTTCGCGTGCTTTGACCCAGGCGAACAAGCCAGGAAGAGACAATAAGAAAATGACTAAACCGCGTTGGAAAGCTCTTGTCAAGCTAAGGGGATGGAAGGTTGAGAAGATGTCGTGATAGAGGTTGTCTTTGGTAACGTGCTAATTAAGCATACAGTAAGGTTCAACGCGTGACTTTGCTGAGATATTCTTTCGTGGTCGACGTCTGGTAACTTGTTGGGGTTTTTTTTTTTAATAAAGTTCACGAACTTTGTATATGCTATAATTTTGATATGGTGTTGTTGAACCGTGCACAAGGCAGGACCGTGCACAAAACAACACAATCAACACTCTCCATCGCACTCGTCCTCTAGCATCGACGAGCCATAAAAGCCGAAAATGGTGGCCTGCATCAACAACTCCACCAGAGTTTGAGTTGCGAAGATCCAGGGCAAATTCATCCGGCACGCCCATCAAGATACCGATGAGCTCTTCTACGTTCTTGACGTTGGCCAACTCAATATGCACGTTCGAGAGCTAAAAGATAATGAAGTGCCCGGAAGGTCGTACCACTGGGCAAAGGGGAGATGTTTCTTGCGCCGAAGGGTGTTGAGCACTGTCCTGCTGCGGAAAATGAGGTGTGCTGCCTTATGATTGAGCTGGCGGGGACTGAATACTGCGGACGTGAAAGATAGGTTAGTCTCTACAATTCCCATTGTTCCTTCCAGATGGAAGGAGCCTGTCGGAATTCCAGGATCAAAAGACAATATATGAACGGCTGACGATATATCGCAGCAATGACTTGACCATGCAGTCGAGAATGTAAAGCATTGAAATCGCGAGTTAAAATATTCCAGCAAGCTCCACTTGGTCTGCGCCTATGTTATGCCTTTGTAGAGAAAGTCTCCCTTAGGCATAGCCTTTGGCGGGGCTGCATTTGAATTTTTTACGGGTAGCATCTATAGCTCTGAAAGGAAACCAACGCAACGGACATCATAAATTCAGCCTTCTCCAATCTCTTTTCCCTTCGAAAATTTGCACTGACCTATCTTCCACTTCACCAAATTCTCAAAGCTACGTCCTCAGCCTTGTTGCAATACATTTCAATTCAGGTCTACCCTAAAAGGCGCTCTGAAATTCAACGTTCCTGATTATTCTCATTTCTTCATGCAGGAACAAGAGATGCAAACCGGCTTTTCTTCGTCCTTCTTTCGTCCTTCCTATCACCATTCGAGGCTTTGGAATCCATGGATTTCGGTCTCGAGGAACAACCGATTCCCACATTCAGCGAGCTTCACGAGCCCATTTTGGATGATTGTAGTTCAGGTGATGCTGTATTAGTGTTTTTCTGGGGTTTTTTATTTGCCAGCATTCCCCATATGGCTTTGGAGAGGAGCCTTAAGCTTAAATTGATCCGGAATCGATGGTCGTCGGAGTTCAGTGCCTGCTCATCCTGGCCCCACCCTACGCTGTCCCTAACTCACCTCCCTCAAAGCATTCCCGTTACAGAACCATCCTAAATCTCCCAGTCACCAGTCTCTCCCTATCCCTAGGCAATAGCCGCCCATTCTGTAACCCCTCACGCCCTCACCTGTTATTCCCATACCCAGCCCCAGCTCTCCACCCTCCAATCCGGCTCCAACCCCTAAGACAAATGTCTACCTCTGGAAGAGGCTGCCACTTGCTCCCCCGGAATAACCTACAAGCGATGCATCAAATACCTCTTCACCCGCCCTTCGGACCTGGAGCGTCACTATAAGGCGGCTATATTGAAGACTAGCGTCTGCTGGCGCTCCTTCAAGAGCAGTCGGCGTAGCGAAGGAGGAACTCATCGTAGTGGGGTTAGGAGACAGTTCCCGCGTAAGGATATGTGCCGGGAGCATGAGAAGGGTCTTTAATACCGCACTGGCTTGTGACTGTATATAGTCGGTCTCCAATTGGGGGTTGAGTTATTCAAAGTATGGCAGGAAGGCGTGAAGAAGCACGTTAGTAGGTGGCGGTTGGAAAGGGCGTTAAGATGAATTTCATATCCACGTTGAATATTTCCGATTGGTGATATTCGGTTCTGATGGAGTCCTTGCTCATTAGAGTATTAGTTCTTGAGGTATTTGGAATAAACCACCAAGTCCTAAACTACATATTCGTTAACCAACATCGCAAAATCTAAGAGAGCGCTTCAAATAGCTCTTATTATGCTAGGGCGCAAGAAAGGATGCCTAATTCAGGTCTATTGGGTATCTCTACTTAATTAATCGCTTTTACTGCTTTTTACGATTAAATATGACTTCTCCTACCGTCGGGCACGCGAGCTATCACGTGAGTAAGAAGAGCTTCGGCGACGGCGGCGTCGCCTATCTTCTTCGGAGTCAGAATAAGAAGGAAACCTGGGCTTCCTGCGATTTCCTGAATCAGATCGATCACGATGTTTTCGTCGCGGAGGCACTTTCGGTTCTGGAGATTCGCGAGGCCGTCGTGAGAGTTCTTTGGTTTCCAGAGGACTGCGATTTCTTTGCGAAACTTCTTTGCTTCTAGGCGGATTCTGGTTTTCAGGCTTGATCCGCCGTTCGGATCGCTCCTTATCCCCTAGTCGTTCGCGGTGGTGGCGCATAGAGTGGCGATGCCTTTGCTTGCCCTCCTTCTTACTCTTCTTAAGGTTCCTTAATGAGGCCTCGACTTCCTCCTTCTTCTGCTCGATCAGATACGCCTTCATCGGGTCGTCGTCATCGTGCTCCCGTATGAGCTTCGCCAGTTCAATCTCTTCTGGAAGCATCGGCCTCTCCTCTTCGCTCTCACTATCAGTCCGTCTCTTCTTCCGATTCCCGTCCTCCTCATCTTCTGACACGTTCACGTTACCCATTGTATTATCAACCTCCACCTCATCATCCTTCCGCTTGTACCTTGTATGATCCACCCTCAGCATCCTGCCCATAATTGTAGCCCCACCGAGGTTATCCACGGCCAGGTCCGTACTCCGCTGGTCTTCATACTTGAGAAACGCAAAGCCCTTTGATTTTCCTGTTTCCTTGTCGCGCACGAGGTTTATAAAGACGGGTTCGCCGAATTGTGAGAAGATGGTGATGATGTCGCCCTCAGAGAGCTCGAAAGGGAGCCCGCCGATGTAAATGTATGCAGTGTCGCGGTAGTCGGCGTGCCATGACCCTGCTGGGGTGATGCCTTCTTCGAGTTCGCGCTTGTTCAGATTCTGGATTTGGCGGATGGAATTCATGATTGGAGGGAAAGCTGACTGCGGCTCTATCAGTTAGGCCAAGCCTACAACTGGAGTATTGAGGGATAGCGATAGCGGCATATGGTAGAGTATCTGCAAGTGGGAGTCGTGTGGCAAGAGGTCGGAGTTGGCAGGGGTTTCAGATATTAACCTCTAAGTCTTAGGGTCGAGTTAGCGAACCTCCGAACCTCCGCCTTCCCCGACGTCTTCAGAAGCCTTTCCTCGCACAACCACCACAACGGACTGTACACAAGCTGCCATAGTTGTTATATAACGCAACATAGCTTATGCCTCAAAGATTTCTCCACGAGGAATGGCGCCAAGGCTGCTTGCGGCATCATTAGATCATACAAAACATTGTAAGTTAAATTTGTAACTATAGCTTTCAGATGGTAGTTAAAAACTAAAATCGTCTTATGAATAGGCGTTTTGGTAGTGGCGTTAAATGTCTTTTTATCTTTCTAAGCTAGTTTTCTACCCTGGCTTTGAGTTTCATTTCGCTTAAATTATGAATTGGAATGTAGTTTCACTTATGTAATCATTTTGCCAAGCTTGTGGCTCTTCAGGACTGTGGCTAACGCGAGGCTAAACCGCACCACACGCCAATAACCCTCTCCGCAATAGTAAAGCCACTGATTGAAGGGCTAACCTTTTTGAAACACCTCGATTTCACAAGAAAAGAAGCAAAGAACCATGCCTAAACCTCTATGGTACTGCATAGAGGGGCTTCATTTTTTTGTTCTCTTGGAGCACTTTCGAAATTCTGGGACCCGGACACTCTCGTGCTTGGCTCTGCTCAAAATAGGCATCCCGAGTTTTGCTTTTCAATTTTAGGTTTTATTACTTTGCTTTTCACGTTGGCGATATTAGTTCTGGATGTTTTGGATGTCTAATGTTCGGTCCGGTCTGCTCGTTATAAGGATTGACGTGGTTAAAACCACCGAAAAATAGATTAATCGTATATTTGTTCGTTTAGTACCTAATTATACGATTTCTTAAAAGTTTATTATCGTGAAGCACGCACTTTGATTTACTATTTATAGTAGGCTGAGTAATCTTAGCGGATAATGGGAGATAATAAGACATCTCTTCTTTCAGCTGCGGAGAGTTACTGTACGAAAGACGAAGCATCCCTATAAGATGTGCTATTTCGATCTGGAGCGTTTTGCTTATAACGACTAGAAGTGGTGCTCATTCCGTTAGCCTTGCTCGAAAGCATGCCAAGTTAGCGAAACATGCAGCGTGAGGCTCATTACGGCTACACGGTACGTGAGTCAGAAATGCATGCTCTGTGAGCAAATTGAGTTGAAAAGGCGCCGTACCCGCAAGTTAGATGATAAGATCAGGCGCTGGAACGTGGAACCGGAGGGTCTAGCGAAGGCGACCAAGTGACTGCGGAGCAGTATCACGATGAGATCGGCGACGGCCAAGAAAGAAATTACTAACGCTGAGTATGCAAATGGAAATGGTAGCCGGCCGGGAGTGGAGCTTGTATTGTTGAGAATTTTCCATGGTCAGAATAGATAGATGCCAAGTTATAATCGCTGTAATTAAATTCTTTGCGCGAAGATCCAAACTTGTGGAAGCTTCAAAAAGAATTATCATAAACCCCACGGCTCCCCACAGAGGACAAGAAAGTATTAGGGCGATTTCTCCCTTTGAATAGAGATTTGGGCGACAGCTTGGGGCCGACAGGGACCAAGGGCGATAGGTTTGTGGGCGACAGTTTTAACGGGGACAGGTTTTGCAGACGTCGCGGTAAGCACCGGGAACGTTGCCTCAGTTCCTTACGCTGGAACTAATGGATGACGTACGGTGTTCGTAATGGAAGCACGGGAGGGCATGTATCATCCGCAAGAAATTCAGCCGCAATGTTTGTGACTCAAGATTGATCTTAACTGAAAAGAGATTTGTTGAATTTGAACTTTTGATAGAAAGATTGAAAATGAAATACAATCCTGACGTGATCATTCACACAGCTCCTTCATCGTCAGTTCCCCCTCCGTTGTTGCTCCTTCATATGCGCATCTCCTGCTGCCGCTGTCCGGGAACTCTGAAGTGAGCTGTTTGCATAGGAGGCGGCTGAGTCCCATATATCCGGAATCGACTCGAAAGCCTTTTTCATCTTTGGCTTCTCTATCTCCAAGTCATCTTTGATAAATTTCACCACACTCGACCAGAAGCCCCTTTTCTTCTTGGGCTCATTCTGGTTCTGCTGACGCGCATTGTCTTCGTAATTTGTTGGTTCGCTCATGATGTGCTTCGATATTCAGTCAAGGAAGATGGACTCTCGAGTAGACTTACTGGATTTCGAGTCTTGTTCGATTCCAATCGTAATTTCCGAACGGATTATAATATTTGACTAATGTTTGATTTTCCTTTATGCTTCCTGTTATCGAGGCGTTCTAAGATGGGGCCACCTATTGTCCGTTGATCAGCCCAGTTTCAAGCCACCAACCAAGGACTCCAGAACACCAGCGACTGGCAACCACCACATAGTCACGCCAGAAAAGATGCTGGTTGTAGGTATACAGTATACTAGTTGTTTAATACCGCAATTATGCTGTACTGTACATCGTGGCTGTTTCAGGGCGTGTTGTCGCACCACCCACGTTCTCAACCAACTCACCATAAGTGGCACCATTCTTGGTGGTAACCATTAATACCATTACACATAGTTGGGAAACGTAATACTAACAATATTGGTGTTGATACTCTTAATAATTAACTGACAATAGTATAATGTAGGTGTGGAAATAAAGGTTAAGTGTCACTTGCTTACAGGGGTTTCACCAGCGAACTAGCTAGAATTTACAGGGTGGTCTGACCAATCACCTGTGTAGTTAGTGGCGTTTTGCCTCATGCATGAAAGCTAAGACTGAGAGCGTTCACCGGTAATGAAATTGAGGTTGTACTATAGAAAAATGGTTATATCGTGATTTATAATTGACAGTAACATGTGATAGAGTATAAAGTCCTAGCGTTCAGTATCTAGGATCTAATAAAAGCCGTGTCGCATTGGAATTTCAGGTCTGCTGGTCAGAAAGACCCGAAGTCGGACCGTCTTTAACGTTCGAGTTTTAGTCAAGAATTGTAAAATCATTAGAATATCGCCCTTATTATCGCACTTATTAAGGGCATCGACTATAAGCATATACGATAACGGACATGAGCTGCTGCCAAACCTCAATAACGGATAGAGGACGAGCTGGCGCCACTGGTCGCGGAGAGACTAATGTGTAATATTACTCTGCTTTATAATAGCATTGGAGATAAATCGTTGGATTCGCAGTACGTTCCGCGCATGCTATATAGTAAGACTTGTAAAGAACTTGCGAGCATTTGTGACGGCACGTAAGAGACATAAGCCACAGATAAGTCGGCGACAACGTACTGTCTGTGATCTCCTAGATATTGCCTTTATACGAGGATCTAAAGCTAAAGAAGAGAAGAAGAAGAGAGCGAGAGGGCGAGAGAGAGGCAGCTATATATACATAAGCTGGGACAATATACGTGAGAACCTCTGAGCTTAGCGTACGGGTTGTCCTTAAGGGTAACTGTTGAAGAAGGTAGCCCTCCACAGTGTATTTTCTCTGCTTAGTCATTATTGGTCCGTGCACTATAAGCTCGTCCTTATGTAGAATATTTGATCTAGTAGCTTATACGAGAGTTTAATTAATATTATATGTTATTAAATCTACGGTCAAATATTAGCCCCTAATAAGTTCCAACAGTGGTGCAAGCTTGGTGGTGGTGTTGTGTTGAAGGAATTCTGTTACGGTATAAAGGAGACTCTACGTAAATTAGGCGCGAAGGCGACGATGCGAAGGTAATTTTCTAGTGGGGAGGAATCTCGATGTTCAAGAGTGGCCACAGCACACAAAACTATAGGAAATATCATATATGCACAGAGTCTGAGTTGTTTGCAGACAAAGTACCCATCGTTTCTCTCGGCACGGTGGATTTCTCGTTACGCAGGGAGGGATGTTACTCTACAAGTCCGGCCTTAAAAATTGAATTACTTTTCAAATTCCCCGTCTGAAGTACTTCTGCGGTAACGACCGTCGTCTCCCAATGCTCTACAGCCAAAGTACTTAATCAATCTTCGAATCCGCCCTTCCATCCCTCCTCTTCACCACAACTTCTACCCCTTTCACGTTCGCCCTCTTCTTGCCACCCCACCTCCACTCCCACCATCTTCCCCCCTCACCCAACTTCAACCCCTCCCTCCCCCTCTCCAGATCCCCATCTCTCCTCTCCTCCCTGCCCCTCTCCACCCTCTCCCTCTTCCACCACAGTCCCTTAAAACGGCCACTCAATCTTTGCAACATCAACCAGTGCGTTTCCTTCACCGTACTAGGGGCTTTCTTAATTTTCGCCAACGGGTGTCTCGTAAAAGCGAGGAAAAGCGCGATGATAATTACGGCGGCAGATATAGAGCCCATTAGAGCGAGGACGTTTGTGAGGCTTTTATTCGATTTGGTTCCGGACCAGTCGCGGACGTTCATGCCGAACAGGGAAGTGAAAAATGAAAGGGGGAGCTGACAAGAGAGAAATTGGTTGGTGAGTAATTTGGTAATGGATGGGTGGCGGGTCAGAATATGTAAACAGTTGAGGAGAATAGTTGAAAGAGTGGTGATGGCTATGAGAATGAAGTGGGAAGGGACTTACGAAAATAATCGTGAAGGTAGTAAACACCATAATCGATCGATTCTGCTCTGCGCCCGTCTCAGCAGACAGGCGCGCAAAAGACGCCTCCACCACATCCGACTGTTTCTGCTTCATATCTAACAACCTTTCGCAATCTTTAATCGTATTGGCACTTTCGTTAAGCAGATCCTTCGCCTCAGCCTGATACTTCTTGATCTGAATACTCGCATCCTTCAGCCATACTACCGCGCGATCATGTTTGCTGCAGTCCTCATCGAGCACTCTGTACGCGTTGAGCATCTCATCAACAACGTCGGCCTGGCGCGAAAAGAGCTTTAGAAGCATGTTGAGTTCATCTTGAACGTCGCGGAGCTCGAGGAGCGCCGATAAGTCTTTGCTGGGATCGAGGGTTCTAAAGAGTTCTCCGTAGCCGTCGGCATCGCTGGTTAGGCGCCTCCTGAAGATATCTTTGGTTCGGCTTTGGCAGTCTCTAAAATCCTTAAACGAAGAGGTCTGCTGTTCCGTCTGCGCCGGTATAACCAGTTAGCTATGACTAATTGGGTCCAAAATATCAACGCTAGTAAACGCAATCTTACAAGCTCGCAGATCCATTCCTGGAACACGGTGAAGACTTTGAGGTCTCTGTCAGTGGTTTGGTTCAAGAATACAGTGATAGCATGCCAAACAGCGAGTGCAGCAAAATCAAAAGGGTCGGTGCATTGCGATGCAAATCGTTGGTCTCCGTTGACATCGTCGTAGATCTCGTTGTGTAGGTCGCCTTGAATAATTACAGTTTTTGAGGGGGATTCTTCTTTAGCAGGAAAGAAGGTTGATACTGTATCTAGGGGAATTCATTAATATGTGGGCGGACATAAGATGTCCGTGAGATAAATTAGTCACCTTTATCAATCACCCAACACCATAGTTGATCAACCATTAGCACCTTTGCATCATCCTCCGATTGCGCCCGAAGGTCGGCCTTGTAGAGATATTAGTGGCATGACAACGACTTGAGGAAAAAAAAACTTACAGGCTGAAATGCACTCTGTGTCAAAGTCCCGCTTGGATTCGTTAATTTCAAAGGTGATTCGGGTTTCGTGCATTTATAGAGAACTTGATCGTGATCGCGTACTGTTGTGTCTTCAAGAACCGGATTGCCGAATTGGTCGAGTGAGCGTCGAATATGCAGCGGCAGCCCAGATGCGTCCATTAGATACTGCCAAATGAGTTTGTATTCCATAGATGTTCCCATCTCTATCTCTTGATTAACCGGCTGGTTCAGTGGGTCCTCCATCCTCTTCTTCACGAGTGCATTACGCTTTTTAAGTCCTCCGAAGGTGTCCCAATGTAGATAGGGTAACTATAGCCAGTCAGATATAACCGAAAGTGTGCAGAAACAATGCTCACATAGACACAAAGTTGGGGAGATTCTATTGGGCTGGCCATAGGGGATATATGGACTGAATTTCTCATTGTCAACCCTGACTCGCTCGGGATTCTGGGCATAAACAATTGGAAAAAGGGTTGCATGAAGCGCCCGTGTGGCAAACCGTGACGAGAGTTGTATTGCTTCGAAATCCAGAACTGTTTGTCCAGCAATGAGCTTCCCAAACGCGGCTTGTTTCGTTCTTCTTGGATGGCATTGGCAATAAATATAGGTTGGGGAAATTCGCCCTTCTGTACTAGCTCCTTAGAGACCTCGAGGTATGTTGACTTCTCCCGGAGATCTTCAATGACTTGGGATGCTTCTGGGATGAGTGCAGCCTCGCGGGGATCAGGAACCGTCTGTGAAGCTTTCAGAAGTCGGGTTGCTTTTCGTGGATCCCTAATTGCTTCGCCGAGCCTGGGGGCCTCGATAGGGTCATTCTTTTTGCTCAGTAGCTCAGCAGCCTTAAGGAGGTGAGATTTAGCTGGATCTTCAAGTGGAACACTCAGTTCGGCTGTTGGAATCTCCTCGGTTTCAGGCATCTGGGATTCCGGCGAATAAGGCATGTCCTCCACACTATGTGTCGACTCCGCGGCTTTATTGAATCTCTTCAGTTCTCGTTCCTTTTCCACCGCTTGGAAAATTTTCTCAACCCACACCATGTTATTAGCGGGAATATGAATCCAACGAAAACGAGACTGCGAAATATCTGGAAGTTTATAAGCAGTTGGGGTGCTAGTTTCACTTCCTGTGTCATTTTCGTCTTGGTTCGAATGCCGTTCTATATCAGTGTCGACATGTATGCGGGGCTCAGGGTTTGCGATCTTGAAATCAGCATCACTGTTTAGATTCTCTTGCATGTTTAGTACATGTGGTTGAGAGCTCCTTTTGTCTGAAAACTGCGGTTCTTCGGTTTGGATCGGTTGTGCAGTCAAATTTGGCGCTATCTCGGGCCTCTTTGGTGACAATGGTCGATCTAGACGTAAAGTAGTAGCCGTTGAGTAGTCTGGAGTATTTGTCGGTGACTGGCGGGGATGGCTTTCGTTAGTCTCTTGATTTTCAACCGCCCGATTCACTCTTCCCTCCAAGCATGCCGCGGGCCCCTCGTTCAGAAGGTTTCGCAGGTATGGATACACAGACCATATCTTTACAGATGCCTGATCTTCCTCGAACAAGTCGTAGAAGAGATGAACCTCTACTTTAAGCTCGTTTTCAAGCCATTTTGGATCACGTTGCCCCTTTAATGCGAGCCGGTCAATCACGTTTCGAAGTTCGGCAATGTACTTGATGAAAGTAACGGAACTCGGATCGTCACCGAAACGGGGAAGGCAAGCATGGTCGGAGTCAACTGTTATTACCTCTTCGCAACCAATCAACTGCCTGTCCCCGAAACTCATCCAGGCACATCTTTTATCAACGATCTAGAAGTATTAGTAGATTTATTGAATAGCACAGGGAAAAGGCTTAATACCGTTCTATATATTGAAGTCGAGCCAAAGTGGTCGTTGACACTGGAAGCAACTTTGACTTGCAGTCTCGAGTCCTTAGCCTCAACGAAAGTCCATATTTTGTCCATATTAATAGCCAAAGGAGCAAAAGCGCGGCTGAAATGCTGTAACCCATCAAGATTCTCGATATTTTGCAGATCTGATCGGAGTTTATTGGTCATGATAGGTTTTAAGTCTAGCAGCTTTGCTACAGCTTGTTTATATGTAGCCTGAGAGAGCACCGTGCTCCCGTACTCTAACCCGGAGTTAATTATTAAGCTAATGAATTGGAGGTTATACATACGAGGGGTCCCGAAGAAGGCTATGCTACAGCATTTCCTTTTGATAGTTAAGTATGACTCGTTATTGCTGCCGTTGGCAAGCACGAGTGCACGTTTTATGACTAGGCCTCCTGTACTATGTCCAACGAAATGTATGAAACGCTGGCCAAATCCAATTTCCGACAAGTCTCGGAGAAATCCTTCTGCATATCGAGTGATTCCGAAAAGCTTCGCAGGATCTGGCTCTTCAAAAGTATACAGAAAAACTCTGGCATCTGGGACATCCGAAAAGACATGTTGGCATGGTTGGCCTGGTTGGGGGTTGTGTAGGCCGGGATATCGGAACGTAGCCCTAGGATTTGCCCCGATGGCAGGAACGGCAACAATGCTAAACTATTGTTAGCGACTCCAATCCTAAGTATGTCTACTGCCATCTTGCTTACTCGATCTTTGTCTCAATGCCGTCCGCAGTGACTAATTCGATGGGCATAATTGTGTTTTTGGGTAATTGAGTCAGATAATAAGATGGGCTGGCATCGTAATAAGGTACTGGTCACCGAGAGTTCTTTCCCCGGAATGGAAATAAAAATACGTCTGACAATAAGTGGAGTGAGGCTTTAGCCCGGTATGCACGCGTAAGATTACCAAATCTGGAACTAGGATGCAAATGTGACACGCAGAAATGTTCTTCAGGTGCCTCTGAGTATGTGTTTGGAATGTATATGTCGGGTGAGAAAATCCTGGCTGATGTGGAGAGATCGCTATAGTTCGAAAAGACCATTGGACGAAAATAGCGAGCGTGCGGTTCGGCTCGCTTCCCCAGCGGTGGACGATGCGCAGAATTGGGTTCTGTCGATCATCCTTGCGCCTCCGCATTCTAAATTGTGAACTATTGCAGAGAGCCTTGTCAAGGATATAAGTGGATATTGTTGAAGAAACGTAATGAAGAGAAAGTAGGACTGTGTATATTAGACTGGAATCGAGCATTAAAGCAAAGGAAATGGTAATGGCGCGCCATAAAAGCCGCTATGATTGGCTCGTTATGTAGACATGAAGAAGCTTTGGGTGATGTTGTGAATATAGAACTTGATAAAAAGCCATTATAAAAACGCCATCCGATGTGATGGCGACGACGACGATGACGACAATGACGATGATAATTTACGATACTTGCTGAGTTGATGGCCTGATGGGGTGACGACAGAGTGGCTTGCAGAGTGGGCCAGTAATAAAGCTGCCAGGTTGAAGGACAGATGCAGCCAAGATCTCGGCTGTCTCACAAATTGAAGTAGATGAAGAACAGGTAGTACGACATCTCAATGTGCACACAACCACTTTCTTTTCCCAATGAAGGAACTGCTCATGCTCCAACTTGAGCTGTGGCTGAGCTGGGGCGAGCGAATCCTGAGTTGAGATTGAGGCGGTTTCGGAACCCCAATGATGGGCCCTGTAATCGACAGGAATAGGGATCTTCACCCTGCCTCGGAAGGCCTGAAGACCTGCCAGGTTCAAGTTTCCAGGCCCCCAAACCTTGAGTAAACTTGCTCTCTAATATGTTACCGGGTATTCTAGAGACAGCATGTTCTGAAGACAGCCATGGTCTTGAGACGGTAGCATCTTAAGATAAGGACGCTCTCTAGATAGTTGCGCTCTCAAGATAGGCATGCTCTTAAGACGGTAACGTATTAAGATGGCAACGTCTTTAGGACCACTATGATCTTAGAATGTTGTTATTTAACGCGGTGTTGCAAACCTTCCGTTCACCTGGGGACACTTCACCGAAACGAATAATTGGGGTCAGTGGCGGGAAGGGTACTTAAGCCTTGCTTATCCGTGTGTTGATGCTTTGCATGGGATAACACGCGACGGGAGGGTTAGGGTGAATAAGTAAGCGTGGATCGGAGGTTTGGCTTCAATAGGAAAGGAGGGGTGTAAGAAATCTCGTGACAAGGTAATGACTAAGAATCTGAGAGTGCCTTGGGGAGAAACTAAAGATTAGCTTCACGACCGGAATTATGTCTTCATTTTTGAAAGAAGAGCAGCGAACGAAACTATATACAAAAGGTCACGTGATATGGTGACCAATCAAGTTAGTTCAATACCATACTCTCTGGGAATGGGAACGATAATAAAAATTACTATGGAATGGTTTAAATCGGCTGAGAGGTGCAGTACTACAAGTACAAACGGGGGAATTTAGCAAGATTTGGGGAAAGATGCACCTTATTACACATGCTCACAATGTTATTGGCTCGGGGTGAATCCAATGTGGACAAAGGCCGTTCTGGATGGGAGATGGATGAGGTGTCCGAGCTTGTATTATCTAGGCCTTTAGCAATGTAAGGGTCATGATGATAAGTAAAAGTGCCTACGGGCTTGGAAACGCTACTATATTGGGCACGATTTTCTTATATGTATAATAACTCCGCAACGCCTCGGTAAAAATTTTGAAAATTTACTACAGTCAAACCTAGTTATAACAAACGTGGCTTAGAAGTGGTTTCAATTCGTTATAACAAGGATTCGTTGTATAAAATTATCACGTGATTTCTATGTATATAGTTGACCTAGAGCTCTAGACGTATTCTATACCCTAGAGCCTTTAAAATAAGCTCTTATATCTTGCTGCCTCTGCCCTTTAAACTTCCGAGCTTATAGAACACGCTCTTAGCGGTCTAATTAAGTAATCCAAGCGGCTTTACTATCCTCTACTTGTTCTTTATAGAGTTATAGCTATGCTAGAGCCTTAAGAGCCTTATCTACTATTACAATTAGCAGCTTCTTAACCTCCTTATCTAACTCCTATTCTACCTTTAGGTTAAATTAAGAGGCAATATACTCCTTAATATTCTCTAGGATATTTTATATAGCCTCTTTAGTAAAAGTAAAAAAGCTCTAAATATTTATAGTATTATAGATATAGGCTAGATATCTTAATCTTTATATATTATACTTAATCTCTTAATTCTCTACTAAATTTTATAAGGAAAGCTAGAGATCTTAACTAAAGGTACCCCTAACTAGATATTTAGTGTTACGGTAACAACCCGTAACTACCCAAATATAGGTGGCTTCTTCCTTCTAGCTATTTAATTACGTATAGTCTACGCGTTACGTATAAACTATAGCAATATATATATACCTTCTAAATATTATATATTTTAATTCCTTACCTAACGTTTTATACTATACTAAAGTATTATATATTAGTATTTAATTAATACTTTCTTATAAGCCTTTTTTCTCTACTTATAGCGCTCTAGTAATATTATATTAGGTTAAACCCTTCCTATAAACCGAACCAATTATAAATACTAATTCTTTTACCCTTTTTTAAAAGCTCACTATATAGCTAGCCGACCTAAAGGCTAGTAATAAAGCCCTTACTAAAGCTTTTACTAAACAAGAAGCTTACTATATAGAAAGTATTACTACCCTTTAAGCTAAGTAGAA